>JAMJFZ010001868.1:3845000-4065000 GCA_026225945.1 Cricetomys ansorgei | reverse complement strand
GAAATCAAAGGACCAGAAAAGATCACAGTGGTTTCGGAATCCAAACATCCAGCCTCTAAAGAGAATAAAGGAACAAACTATCTGGGACAAAGATTGAACGTTTAGTTAGATGACCAGGCCCTAAGCGTTTTTGTGGAGATGGGGAGGGTTGACTTCTGCCTGCAATTACAGCACCTTTCACTGTGTGAGGCTAATGGGCCTTATTTTCCTAATGTCTGGCATTTATTTCACGCTGTCTGCACCTGCTCTCTCTATGAGACTGCTGCTCAGTAAAATATCAGGGAGAAAAGACCATAATAGGTGAATTCACCCTAAGTAGTCAGGAATTCACAACAGTTTAATAGTAATCAATCAAAACCCTTATTAAAGATCTCCTCAGAGGGTGAAATGGGATGGAAGAGGAAGAATGGAAGCCAAGTAAAGAGAGTTAAGAAGAACTCAAGATGTTTATTTACTTATGGAACTTGTTTGTTTGTTTGTTTGAGATAGGGTCTTGTCTTGTAGCCCTGGCTGACCTGGCATTCACTATGTAGCCCAGGCTGGCCTGAAACTCAAAACAATCCTTCTGTCTCAACCTCCAGGGTGCTGAGCTCACAAGCCTGAGCCACCATATCCAGCCTTATTTAACTTCTGGTGACATATACAGGACAGGTGTGCCTGTCCTGCTTGCAGGTTAATGAGATTTTCAAAACCAGATGATGCTCAGGTGCCCAGCACCTAGGAGAAACTGAGCATGATCAGCCACATGCTTGTGTTCCTTCCTGCCATCCTTGTCTCCAGGGCAACCCCTTTCCTGACATCTAACACCACTGATAAGCTTTACCTGTATTGAGCTCTTTGTAAATGGATTCATAGAGCGTACTCTGGGATCCGCTTCTATAGCCTAACATTGTGTTTGTGCGGTTTGTACGGTGGCATTCGGGTTAGTTATTCATTCCCGTTGCTTTATAGGATAAGAAGTCATCTTGTAAATGTCAATATTTGACCCTCAGGACTGAATTCCAAGCATACTTAAGCAGGGAAAATATAAACTCATCCCTAGAGTAAAATTAACTCCCTTGACTGAAATCATTTTTACTTTGTTCATTGAGCACTGAGCTCATAATGCATTCTCTCAGACTCTCTTATTTAATTTAAATTTACATCTGAGCTACTCTTAGCACCAGGATGCAGACAGATAAGTTCAAGTCACAACCCTTTTCCTCTACCAAAAGAATAAGGCCAATGTGTTCTTTGGCTCCAATTTTATTTCTTCTATTACAAGTGTGTTTGAAGATACATCAACAACACAGTGACCCATTCTCCAGGGGCCTCAGCTGGCTCAGCCATGAGATTGTTGGCATTTGTTCACAGGTTGCAAGCATCAGAAAGCATGTGTGACCTTTATCTAGACGATCCCAAGCCTTGCAAACATAAACAAAGGCATCGGCTACAGAGCTTCTCGTATTCCTGCACGTGTTTGCCCATTCTCCCAGTTTGCCCCTCCTCTAGTACCCGCCCTATACCGGACACCTAGGAAGAAGGCTGGTATTACACCAAGAGGCTCCTGCTCTCACTGGAGTGAAAGCCATCCTGAATTTTGCTTGAATGGCAGTAACATGTGAGATGAGACAGGTGGAACTTGAGATCATCAGGCATCAGGCCAGACTTGGCAAAACGGCCACGGGCAGCTGAGGCAGATTTCTGTTTACTCAGTGCCTTGGGGACTAGAGAGGTTTAAACAGTGCTCTCAGGACCTTATGATATTTGGGGCTTATTGCAATAGCCTAGAAAAGTCTCAAAGGCTTTCTAAACTGCTGAGGGAAGTTCCTTCCCTTTGGAACAAGCTCAGTCTTGTGCCTACATTGAGAGTCTGGGTGAGAAGAGCAGCAAGTTCTAAGTCAAAAGATGTGAAGACTGGAGCCTGGCATTGTGAGCTACAAGGCGGTGTCCATCAAGAACTTGTCGGGCAGTAGGCCACTTGACAACCACAGGACTTTGTAATCTAAGCTTTGGAAACTGCTCTCATCATCCGATGTATTTTTTTTAACACTGGTAATTTGAGTCTTAAAATTTGGGAGTTGAGACTCTGGGCTTTTAGGATTCTTGGGAAGTCTTAGTTCCTGGAGTATATCTGAAAACTATTATCTAATTAGGAGAGATTTTTCTCCTTTTCAATATGAGAAATTTTTAATTTGAGGGCAAATAAGTAAAAATTAGGCACAGACAAGAAAAGAGGCCAATCAGACAGGATATATACACCTCATCATCTCCATTCTCTCACTTGGTCATTTTAACGTCTTTAGTTAATTTTAATTTTAAAAGAAGCGCAGACTCACTAGAACAAATGGCAGGATCCATCAACACAGAAAATCACTGTCTCCCTCGTGACAACCTCCATTTCAACCTCTTCCCAGAGAGACATGGCATCAACAGCATGCATCCACACTTCCAGAACTTTCTTTGTGTATATCAAATATTGATATGAAACCTGGACCATCCTCTTTCAAAATTCAGAGCTTCCTTTTCCCTTTAATTACCTCAAACACACACACACACACACAGAGCAGACAGAAGCAGGTGAAACTCACTCTCTTTAAATGGTGGCATAAAATTCCAATATATGAATCTTCCTATTCGATAATTCTGTTGATGAACAGTGAGGCTGTTTCCAGTCTTTTTGTTCACTTGTCAATAAAAGCAATGCTATAATAAATATCCCAATGCACACATTCTTAGAGATGGATGCTTTATCTCTATTGGGTGGAGTTGTGTTCATTGTGCAGGGTGAGAACTAAAGCACGTTATTCATCTTAATAGATATCGACGTATTTATTACTCTCCTTAATCCATTTGGGCTTCATAATGAAGTAAAGGGTATACGTTCCATTCTCTTCCACATATACAGCCAACTTTGCAAGCATCCAGTTATTAAGACATCCACTCTCATAGCAGGCTGTGGTGCCATTTTGATGCACAGCAGGTCTCATGAACACCAGGGCTTTTGTCTAGATCTTTCACTCTGTCCCTCGATCTATTTATCTTACTTGATGTCGATAACACACTATTTAACTACAGTTCTAAAGTTACTTTTAATATCTAGTAAGTTATTCTTTTAAATACTGCTGCTGACTGTTTAAAGATACCTATTCTTCCATTTGAACCTCAAGTTTTACCTCAACAAGAACAAATCCCCATTAATGTTGTGAATGTAGTCTCCTTTTGGTCGCCAGTGTTCAGTACAGTCATGGCCAAGTCCAAAAACCATGCAACACGTAATCCTGAATAATGGCACAGACATGGCATTTAAAAAAAAACTGACCACGCAGACATGAATCGCTTAAAAGGTAAAGATCAAGTTCCTGAGGGACATATGTTTTTCCAAGAAGCTCAACAAGAAGGCCCTGAAGAAGATACAGTCCGACAATGCCAACACCATGAACTCATATACCAACAGAATCAAGGCTCTTGAAAAAGGCTGGATCCCAGACTCCAGGGTCTCGACCACTTGCTCCCTTGACTGGCTGACATCATCTAACCTATGTTTGGAGAGCATGTCCATGCCCACATTGCCAAGGGTTGCAGGTTCTGGTGACTAAAGACCAAGCTAAAACCAAGGCACTCCAGTTCTAATTCTTGCTTTGGCCCAGCCCCAACTCAGCTCTGACTCTGAGTCAGGCTCCCAAAGCTGCTCAGGCTTCTGTGAAAGCTGCACAGTGGAGGCCTCTGTTTGCCACTTTGAGGGCATAAGACTCGATACGATGCTATCACTGCAATCTGCAGGTGACTGGTGGCCTGCATTGTTTCTACGGATAAATCTGATTTAGAAAAACAATTCTGAGCTGGGTGGTGGTGCACACTTTTAATCTCAGTACTCAAGAGGGAGGCAGAGGCAGGTGGATCTCTGCAAGTTCGAGGCCAGCCTGGTCTATACAATGAGTTCCAGGACAGCCAGAGTTACAACAGAAAAACCCTGTATCAAAAAAAAGAAGAAGAAGAAGAAGGAGGAGGAGGAGGAGGAGGAGGAGGAGGAGGAGGAGGAGGAAAGAAAAACAATTCAGAATGCAGTTACAAATATATATCAACTTTGAATGAACTAAAAAACAATGTACACTGTTAAATATCCCATACCAATGACTTCCGTATCTCTTTATCCAAGATACAAATCTTATAAAATTACTTATATATATGCTAATCTTTGTTTCTATTAGAAGTGAGGAATGTCCCCAAAGTTCATTTCTAGCTGGCTGATTTAGTTTGAAAAAAAAAAAAAAACTGGAACAGGAAGATGGCTTAATGGGTAAAGATCCTTGCCACACACGCGCGGTAACCTGCGATGGAGCCGTAGGACCCGTGTGTAGGTGGAAGGAAAGAACCAACTCCACAGAGCTGTCCGTACTGTGATGTGTGCCCCCCACACACATCATACACAATAATAATAAATAATTCAAACATTTATTTAATGTTTTTTTTCTATTTATCATCTATCTAAACAACTTACGGAGCTATCAAATGTAGTGATTTTTGTGCTCTCTTGGATTTGCTAAATATCTGCAAATAGAGAAATTCTATCTCTTTTGGAATTTCTATCCACTGTTTACTTTTCTCCTCTTATCTCATTAGCTAGTAAATATAAACAGTTTTGGTCGTGGACGGGAGCTGTTCCTGATTTTAAACAAGAGGACGTTGCCATTTGACCACTTATTATATTTGCTTAAGAGAATGTGACAAATTTTCACATTTAAGTAAAATTCTATGTCTGAATTTTACTCACAGTTTTGTCAAGATTGGCTATTTAATTATTAAAAAAATGCATTATTGATTAATTAATTCTATGATTTTCCTCATTTGTGTTTACTCGTTGCCTTAAATAGCAATATGTAGTGCTGGCTGTCTGAAACTCAGTGTGCAGACTAGGCTAGCTCAGCTCGCACAGACCCACCCACCTCTGCTGCCCTAGCGCTGGGATTGAAGGCATGTGCCACCACACATTAGACTTTTACAGTCCTATTTATTAGTGAAGTCAATAAATAATTATCACACAGATGAAGAAATTGTCCTTTTTTCTCCCTCTATGGCCTGAAGTATTTAAATAATGTAAGAATTTTCATTTTACTTCATAACACTTAGGAAAGTAGTAGAGGCAATATTACTGTTACCCACCTTTTAAACACGGCAAGGAGCTGGTGTTGAGAGAAGTACATAATTAAAGCCAAGCAGCTATCAGCCAGAGCCAGGAGTGGCAACACCATTCTGAGACCACCACGCCTTGTTTGACCAATGCTTCCTGCTTCATCTCCCCTGGAATGATCTGAAATTCTGACCTAAGCAAAGGTTAGCAGAAGCCTCATAGCAGGACTACCTTTTGAGGAACATCCAGTAAAACGGACACAAACCTTGCAAAGAACTAGACAGTGACATTAGAACAGTCTCCTTGGTGGTTCGTCCTTTGCAATGGGAAGATGCGAAGAGCAAAGAGACCACCAGCAATGATTCAACATGGCACATTCACAAGGGTTCAAAATTTATAGTGAGAGCTGTGTACGCATTACTTAATAGCTCAGAGGTTAAGCCATTTGTCCACGACTATACTCTGACTCAGAGGTGATAGACTACTCTATGGCCTCTGAAATCACATTTCTTTCATGTTCTCTTCATAACCTTTATCAGTCTTTTTTCAGTTATTTTACTTATTTGTGCTACTCATTGTTTGCCTGTTTGCCCCACCTCCTTACCCAGAATGGAGGTGGCATAAGAACAGGGCTCAGATTGTCTTGTTTTACCTACAATCTAGGCATGATAAAAAGGAACTCAAAATATTTGTATTAGTCACAGAAAAGCAACTGGGCATGGTGGTGCATGCCTATAATCCTAGAACTTGGGAGGTAAAGACAGAAGAAGGATTAGGGGTTCAAGGCTAGTCTGGGCTATATGAGACCCTGTCTTAAATCACACCCCCACACACACATACACACTCCTACAAAAGATAAGATAAAGCTAGGCATAGTTGTGTACTCTTTTAATCCCAGCCTTCTGGGGACAAAGGTAGGAAGAACTCTGTGAGTTCAAGGTCTGCCTGGTTTACAGAGTGAGTTCCAGGACAGCCAGGACTACATAGAGAAACCCTGACTCAAAAAAAAAAAAAAAGATAAGAAACACGTATATAACTGTGTGTGTGTGTGTGTGTGTGTGTGTGTGTGTGTGTGTGTGTAATAAACCATTTGGACCTAAAGTGATCCCTGTCTGAACTGTCTTTTGAAAGGGCACCATCTTTCTCTGTGGTGTGATGGTCTCCACTGCACACAAAGTTGGAAATCCCCGTTTGCTCTGGCCGCTCTAAATATCAAATGTGCAGCACGCCCAAGCCAGAGCTCTCCCTATCAATCTCATACAATCACCTTATTTGACAGTGACATTCTTTTTAAAGGCAAATCAGTGTGAACTCCCAGTATCCCAAATTAGATCAAGCGCACAAGTTCAAATGAGCTGGTCATTAATTACCCACCGCCACTAGCCTGAGTTTGAAACCAGCAGGCCTCATCTTTCACTGGGCTGACATCCTGAAAGGCACCATTTGTCAGAAGACCTTCCTTGGTTTTGGGTTGTTTGTTGTTTTTATCCCACCATTGTTTCACCGAATCGACCAACGCAATATTAAGTAAGCTGCTAAATACAGATATTAGTTCATTTGTACCTAATTATTATAGGCAAATGGTGCAGTAAATGAAGCCTCCTCCACCCTCCTCAATTTTTTCTTTAGAGCTTTTGTGATGTTCTCCAGGTAAATCCCATGCATAATGTACGAGTGCCGATGTTGTTTGCATAATAAGCTATTTTCCACAGCGGAAGCAGAAACATTTTATCGCTATAGAGAAAGCTCGAATTATGAATATATTTTCATATAAGTTGATTTATGTGAAAATTACAAATAAATGCAGAGCTGAGCTGCAAGTGAATTGTTTGTTCCCAGTTCAAGGAGTGGTGTTATTTGAAATTATGAAAGAAAACAACCCTACCACATTCTGCCAAGAGAAATATTTCTGATGTTATTCAGATGGAAGTCTCGTGGGATAGAAGACCAAAGAAAGGAGGTACAGGCTGGTCCAGTAGTCTCATCTGAGGGTACACTTAAAGTTATCTGCGGGCTTCTGAGGACATACATGGTCTATGCTACATGTATTTTTGCATGAACTTAGACTACATACATTCTCAACAAACTTAATCATTTCTTTCAATGGCCAAAGGAATCTCAAGAAATGGATCCCATTGTCACCCTTGAACAGGTATGAACAGGAGCCAGTGTGCCGAAGAGACGAAGGCAGTCTTGTGCAGGACTCAAAATCCACACTTCTCAGACACCTGAAGGCTTTTAAAGCAGGATGCACGTTCTAACTCCAGGAAGAAACATCTCCATGCCATCGGATTTGCTGCTTTAGGAGCGTCTTCCGCTTAATGCAGAGACAAAATTCATGGAACTTGGCCTGCTTCCTTAGATCAAAAAGACTTAATCCTTACCCTGTTTGGCCATGCGCGGATGTCTGCCACATTTACCATTTTTATGACTTGTTTGCAGGTCTGTGCTTTCCCTCCAAGATTCCACAACATCTGTAAGAGATAAAAATAAGAAATGATGGGTGAAATGCTGGTTTGATACACTGCCTTGGATTGCACAGCCCGTAAGTATTGTCAGCGTTGGGAGGAAGCATTTACTTGTCCTACCATTCCTGCTCCATTTGGGTGTTAGTTGAGCGTCTTTTATATTTGACATGAAAGTCAGGAGTCTGAAGCAGATGAGCTCTCCATACCTCTCCCTTTTCTATTAGTCTCTAATTTTACTGATTCAAATGGGCTAAGAATTAATCATACTTCTCTTTAAATTAGATGGGAAAAAAATTCACTTCAACAAGCATTCTCATGAGGTTTATATGGCTTCCCTATTCAGAGAGATAAGATGGAAGAAGGGCTTCGAAGGATAAACGCGGTGTGGTTCCATTTGTACAGGCTGTCTATAATAGACAGATTCATAGCGATTGGAATGAATATGGCTGCCAGACAGTGGGATGAAGGGAAAGGCAGGCTACTTTTTTGCAAAATGTTTTACATTTGTTTATTTCTGTGTCTATTCATTGGGGTGGGTGTCACGTGCATGCCATGGCGTGCACGAGGAGGTCAGAAGACAACTTGCAGGAAGAGGTTCTCTCCTTTCATCACTTGGGTCCCAGGGTTAAGGAGTCAGGCTTGACAGCAAGTGCCTTTATCCGCTGAGCCATCTCCCAGCTCATGGTTCCAAGCCTTTAGTGATACAAAATGAAAAGAGTCCTGTGGCGAGACGGTGGTGGTGGCTCTGCAGCATCGTGAATGTACTCAGCGCCACTGAACTGTGTGCTTAAAAATGGCTACGCAGTAGGCTTTACGTGATGTGTATTTAGACACATACAAAAAACTGAGGAGAGCGATTTCCTGGGCCACAGGTACAAAGTGTAAAAAGTGCCTTTCACAGGTATCAGATCTCCAGATCTTGCTAGAACAGCTATTACCCATGAATTCATCTGCTGCTGGGCATTTTTCAAACAATCATCTCTGCTTGCAGAGAGAAGCTGCCCCTTCCAGTGACTCATAGTGCACTTCTAATGTGGCTTTTTGTTTCCGATAAAGACTTTCAGGGAAACTTTCAAGACACAAGCCAAAATCCCCAAGCCATTAGTACCCCTTTGGGCAACCTAGAGTAAACCGTTTATCTTAATACTAAATTCTTTGCCCAGAGCTATTCCCATCTGCTGCTTTTTTTCTGAACATGCATGTATGAAGAAGCACCACTTTAAACTGAGCATGCTCAAGAATGCACCTGCCTCTACATGAGATAAGAGGTTATTTTTGCTTTAATATGTGCAAACTGACTTTGCGTGCTGGGGACACTGCTCAGAGGTTTGCCATCATGTGCTCCTTGCTTGTGACAAGTAATAAACCTTTTGCATTCAATTACAGATTTCATACGTTAGCAACTACTATATGCCTTAGACTCTGCTGGGTTCAAGGGACATAGCATTTATTACAGGTGACACAAGTTCTACCCCACAAAGTTGAGAGCTCGGTGGGGAGGGAGGGATATAGAGATCTAATGCCACATGAGGGAAACTTGGAAGGAAAGTAATGCCTGCCTAGGACAATTTAGAAGACACCCATCCTCCTAACCTCACCTGCAGGATAGCACAGGCTTCCCTGAGCAGGGCACTGATGTTGAAGTTTGAGGGGTAAAGGCCAGTTAACTAGGAGAGACATTTCAGCCTCATTCCGGCATCCCTGACGGACCACTTCCCAGCTCCCGCCCCCTGGGGATCTCTGGATTCCTACCTTGCCTATTTTGGGAACTTTTCCTGGAGACCACAACTGATACGGAAGACAAATATCTTTCTTAGTTTCATTCTAAACATCAAAGGAAGGAAGAAGAGACACAAAGCCAAGGTCAGCAAGAGAAGAAGCTGTGCGTTAACCTCCAGGCCTACGCTCATTAACAGAATTCTCCAAGGCGCAGTAAGGCTCTTACGAAACGTTTGAAGATGCGTAAGAAAGACAAAATGGTTGGGTAAGCATCTGTCGTGTGAACAATCCAAAGCTATATTATGTTTCCATATGTGTGCTTCCATACCTTCTCCTCCACTAACTTAGCTGATACAAGCTCACAGTAATACTCTACGTGTTGCAATATCTCAAATATCTCATCAAATAGCCCAAATTTGGAAGCATCATCTCCCACCTTTAATGCGCGCGTGCACACACACACACACACACACACACACACACTCGTATTTCTACTAACTCATAAAGTAGTTCACAAAGGAAAGGCTACTCCTGAATCCATAGTTCCAGTGCTTCTTACATCACAGACATCAACATGTCTAAGTTGAATGGCCCTTGGTCCTGACTGTCACACATAGCTAGACTCTAGTCTCTTCCACATAGAGAGATGTCATGGTGTGACTCTGGGAACCAGGTCTAGACAAGAGCTCTGCCACTCATTAAACTATGAACTTTAGGCAACCATATTAATACTCCCCGAGTGTCCACGTCCGTGTGCAATGAGACTGCTGCAGTTCTCAGCAAGTCAAAGGGTGTAAGGAGAGAATGTGGATCCATGACACAGCAGAGCCCCGAGCTGGGCACTGGTGGGACGTATCCCTTGACAAACAAAGACAGCAGGACATGCTGAAGCTAAGAGAATGCGATGTCATCAGCTGCGCAGGCTTGACTTGAAAACAACTAAAGGTAAACAGTGGGATTGCTGAGTTTGGCGTTCAGCCCTGGTTTATTACAACAGCACAAAATCTACACACTGGAAGTGGAGAGTATTAAAAAAAAAAAAAAGCCCACAGGCTAGTCTACAATAATCCCAGTAGGGTTCCTCAAGCTTTAGAGTGTACATGAATCACTGCGGGTGGTGCTAAAATGCAGATTCAGTTCACTGGTGTAGGACCTGAGGTTCTGCATTGTGTGTATGTGTGTGTGTGTGTGTGTGTGTGTGTGTGACATATATGTACACGTGGAGGTTAGAGATCAACCTCCAGTAACATCATTCAGGAGCCATCCTCTTGAGTCTTTTGAAACAGGCCCAGTGGGTCAGGTTGGCTGGCCAGTGAGTCTCAGGGATGTGCCTGTCTCTGACAGCCCAGCATTGGTGTGAAAGTGCATGACAGCACCTGGCTTCTTTACCTTTGCTACATGGGTTTTAGTGATTGAACTCAGGTCCCCATCCTAGCCAGGCAGCTACCTCACCACTTTACCTACTTTCCCAGCCCCAAGATTCTGCATTTCTAACAAGCTCCTAGATATCTCTCCGAGCCCCTTCCATCTGCAACTGCACTTTGGGTACTAAAGATTTGGAGATCTGTGCATATACTGGGTCTCCTCACCCAAGGGCTGCACTATGCCAGTGATAGAAAAGGCTTGTGTCTGCCCTCTGCGCAATGATCTCCCCCGGGTGCTGTGATCTTCCCCCGTGTCTTTTAAATGCCCCCAGAACTGTCCTTTGACTCCCGTCATGACAAATCCCTCTGAATAAAGAACCCCAGCTCCTGCCAGGCAGTGTCTGTAAGCTCCGTGGAGCCATGCTGTTTTCAGGATGCCTAAGATTTCTCCTCCTCAATCCATTATCAAGCCAGCCAACCAGACTCACATCAAAGCCAATTTGAATTCATTTTGTACAATCCCAACAGATTCTGTTTCAAAAGGCTCTGCTAACTTCAAAAATAATATTCATTACCTGGTCATTGAAGGAAACTGCTCTCGGGATATTGTGCCCCACCATCCCCCTAATTTGGTAATTCTATCAGGAAAAGCAATTAAGTTTGTCTGACATGACTTGTTTTTATAAATCCATGATGCTTACTGCTCTTAATTTAATTCTCCTCTTACCACTTATAATTTCATTCTCATCTGACAGTTCATATTTTCTCTCTGAATGATTCTTTCCCCCTTGTATTACTAATCACAGAGAATGCAGTGAAGAACATCAGCCTTTGGGTAGGAAGGAGACTGGAAAGTGACGGGTGGTGCACAGGCTTCCCTCCGAGAGAACGGGAGTTTTTCCCTGGCAGTTTCTGAAGTCTCTGGAGTAGTGCTCGGCACACAGATGGTGCTCAATAAATATTTGCTATCAGGCACTGTGCCAGGCACTTCAGAGACAAGGAAGACTCTGACCCATGCCTTGCTCCACATGTCACATTAGTCGGGAGCAGACACTTGAAGAAATAATTACAAAGCAATCTGGGGAAAATGGTATTGTGCCAGGAATTCCAGGCTAAGACCTCACAGTTGTATTTTCAATACCGGAAAAACTTCCACGTAAAGCAGTTGGCAGTTTCTGTCCTATTGACTGCAGACTTAAGACTGCCTGTGATCATTCTCAAACTACAGTGGGGTGAGTGAGGGTAAGGTCAATTTCTCTGGAATAAGTCAGGAAAGGTGGGGCTGGAGAGACAGCTCAGCAATCGAGAGTACTTACTGCTCTCGCATTAGACCTTGGTCAGGTTTCCAGCGTCCGTTTGGCAGCTTCCAACCGTCTGTAACTCCAGTCCCAGAGGATCCAGTACCCTTCTCTGTTGTCCCTGGGCACTGGGCAGTGCACCAACATACATGCAGGCACAACACATATCCACATAAAATAAATAAATGTCGTTCAAACAAACCACCGCTTCCCTTAGACTGTGACTTTCCCAGCATGATTTTGTGGAATGTCTGAGTTGGGAGGGAGCTGTGTGCTCTTCCTAAGTGATAAAAATGGGTATGGAGAACAAATGGCCAATAAACACATGAAAAACTGCTTACCATAGCTCATCATTAGGGACATTCAATGAGACACACTGCGCACCCATTAGGCTGGCTGTTAGCAGAGCAGCAGAAAGTAACAAGTGTTGCCGAGGGTGTGGGGAAATTAGAGCACTTGTTCACCGCTGGCAGAAGCGGTAAAATGACTCTGTGAAAATCAGTATCGTATGGCAGGTTCCCAAACAATTAAGCACACAATTAACACACAATTTACCCATTCCACTTCCAGATATATACCTGAAGGAAAGGAAGGCAGGCATTTGAGCAGATTTATGTACTTACACACATAGCGGTATTATTTACAGGAGCAAAAAGACGGAGACAACACAAGTGTCCACTGGCAGGCAGATAAAGACGATATGTAAATAGAGACGGGGCTTATGATTCAGCCTTAAGAGCCAGGAGATGCACGTTAGAACATGATGAGTCTGGAAGACATCATGCTAAGTGAAATAAGCCCCCAAGAGGACAAATACATACCTGTGTTTATAAGAGTTATCTATACTTAAATCTCTAGAAACAGAAAGTCGATTGGAGGCTACCAGGACCTGAGGGTTGGTTACAAGGCTAGGAAATTACGGCTTGGTGGTGTAAAGTTTATTTCTGGGAAATTCTGGAGATGGATGGTAGTGATGGTTGCACGGCAACATGAATGTACTTAATGCTATGCAATGTGCACTTAAAAGTAGTCAGTATGGTACACTGTATTCTATCAAAAGAAAATGAATAAGTACTTGCTACAAAGTGTTCTGACTGCAGAGAGCTAGAGAGAAACAGACACTCAGAAAAACAGAAACAGATTCTTCACGGTGCCACGTGGTACCATCACAACTATTACTCATGTCCTTTATTTATCATTTTCTGGGCTCATTCACCAGTCTTTGGCTCTGTCATTTCAAACACTTGTAGCCCAAAGATAAGTATTTGTTTTGTAAGGTAGAGTAACTACTCACAGAATATACCATTCAATAGGTCCATTCATCCCCGTCATTAGCCTTAGAAGCACAGTCTCCATCTAGGGAGGTGATGGTTCCAGTGAGTTCCCTTTACAGATTGAACCACACCTGGGATTCAAGTCTGAGCATCATACTTTCAAAAGGGTGTAAACCAATCATACATGACACAAAGAGAGATGGTGATGTTGGAAGTACTTGAATCCCAATCATGGAAGCCATGGTGAAAAATAAGTCTTCTGGTCCCTTTGCCTTGCCATTCTAGGGAACTCTAGATCAGAGATTCTCAGCCTGTGAGTCGTGACCCCTTTAGGGGTCAAATGATCCTTTCACAGAGGTTGCCTAAGACCATCTGCATATCAGATATTTACATTAAAATTCATAACAGTAGTAAAATTACAGTTATGAAGTAACAATGAAAATAATTTTATGGTTGGTTGTCATCACAGCATGAGGAACTGTATTAAAGGGTCGCAGCATTAGGAAGGTTGAGAACCACTGCTCTAGATAGCTTAGTACTATGTCTGGTGCTGTTGAATCCCTCAACTCTTGAGCAGGCTGCAAGACAGCTAGATGTCAGCCAATATTGACCTAGATAGCCTGTTGAAGCACAGTGAGATCTGCGTGTCCTTCATGTAAAGCACTTAGAATATACTGACCGTGATGGCTAATCTTCACTGCTAAATTGACTGACTTTAGAATCACCTAAGAAACATACCTCTCTCTATGTGTATCCATGAGGGTGCTTCTAGAGATCTTTAACTGAAGAAGACCAACCTAGAATGTATACAGCACCACTAACAGCTCCGGGTTACTGAATAAAAGGAAAAAGCAAGCTGAACACCAGCATTCATATCTCCCTGGTTCCTGATTGCAAATGCAGTGTCACCCACCATCCCATGCTCCTACCTCCACACCTTCCCCGCCAAGATGGACTGTATCCCCAAACTGTAAACCAAAATAAACCTTGTTTTCTTCTTGTCAGATATTTTGTCACATGAATGGTTGCACATTCTGAAAGTGAGGCCAAAGGCTACAATTGAAGGAGTTTCTACTCTGGGTATCCAAAGAGCTTGGTGTGTCACTATTAGGTACCACTGTTGGGTGGGATGAGATACGGGAGTCTCCAGCAGATGTGGTTCTGGCAATGCCCAGAGCCCCTTTCTCCACACATACCACATACTTTCCTCTATGTTGAAGGACAAATCTCCAGGTGGTCTTGGTAAGTCAACCCTAAGTGTACTAAAAACATAACATCTTGAAATAAAGATAAAATATCTGGAGCAGCCTAGACTCCATTCTTGTCTCTCCTAGAGTAGGATGCCCTACAAAATTCTACCCAGAAAGTCATGTTGTCTCCAAATATAAAACCCACAGTAGACTATTGTTGGGGGTCTTTGAGCTTCACTGTGACATGAGGCAAACACAAATGAGAAGTTATCTGCCCCGTGTCACTTTCCTGAGTCTTGGGGAACAGGCTCACAATGGCTATTAGACCTTCATTGTCTCATCTACAAGCAAAATAAGTTCCTTCAATGTCCTATCTCACCAGACTTGTGCCAGAGCAGTCACCAATACACAGGTCTGCTTAACACATAAGTGGCTGATACACCATTTCAAAAAGCACCTATACATCCTACTAATGTATATGCGCTCTGCAAAATGCAAGATGAACAGTTTTTTGTTTTCATTTTTGTTTCACAGATACACGTGTCCGTGTGAGTGTATGCCCCCTGCGTATGACTGCCGATGGAGCCAGAAGAGGGTGTCAGATCCTTTGGAACTGGAGTTATAGACAGTGTGAGCCACACAACATGGATGCAGGGAACTGAACTCAGGCCCTCAGTGCTCTTTAACACTCATCCATGCCTCTGGTCCCACAAGAGTTTTAAATAAGAAGAAAAGACCTTTCTCACCAGTACTAGGAATTTGCACATCACATTTGTCAATGGATATAAAAATCTATTAAAGTCTTTAAAATTAATTTGCACTACTATATCTTGATGACTATCAAGAATTTGAAGAAATTGGGGCTGGAGAGATGGCTCTATGGTTTAGAGCATTTGTTGCTCTTGCAGAAAACCCAGGTCTGATTACCAGCACCTACATGGTGGCAATGACCATACAGTTCATAACTCCAGTTCCAAGAGAAATGATATCCTCTTCTGACCTCTGGGCACCAAGCATGCACACGGTACCAATACACACATACAGGAAAAACACTCACACATAATATTTTAAAATCTAAACATTTTTAAAGAATTTTTCATCAACGAGTCTTTTTTTTTTCCTTGAGGTAAGGTCTCATGTAGCCCAGGATGGCTCTGAACTTCCTATGTAACCAAGGATAATCTTGGATTTTAGGGCTTTTGGATTTTGGGCAAGCACTCTGCATCACCAGCCCTTCATTAACAAGTCCAGAGCAGGAGTTGCATACATTCATTGCAAGTGAGGAGCATAATTCTGAAAGTTATTTTCATGAAAACAAGCTAAATTTCACCTCCAAATATTTGAAAGGATTTTATTAGGGAGTTTCATGCAATTCAATATTAACTTGGTGTTATATAAAAATGAATGTAATTTTTTAACCAAGACGCAGGTAGACTTTATTTCTCCTTAATCTAACAGTGTCATATTAATATCATTTTCAACATTTTCAACATTTATATCATCAACTATATGGTTCAAAGGCTGGAAAACATTGGTTAAAGAAACGTTCGTGGAGAGTTAAGAGCACTGGCTGCTCTTGCAGTGGACCGGGGTTCAATTCCCAACACCCACATGGCAACTTAGAGCTGTCTGCAATTCCAGATCTAAGGGACCCAAGACACTCTTCTAGTCTCCGTGGGCATTAGGCATGCACATAGTACAAAGATATACGTGCAGGCAAAACACCCATAACACATAAAATAAAACCTTAAAAATTAAAAGAAAGAATTGGTGATGGGAGAGAGAAACACTGGAGAGAACATTGAGGCTGATAGGCGGCAAGAATTCAGTGGCTCTGAGTGTCTCCAGGAAGCTGAGCGTGAACTCTGCAATGAAGGATCCAGGACAGTGGACTTCTGTCAAATCCCCAGAGTCAGCTCTATGCAAAGACAGAGACCACGAATGTTCCATCAGTGTGATTGCTTGTCAGGGTATTAGAGATGGAGACTTACACTTTAGATCGTGATGGCCTCAGGACCTTTTCTGACCTTTAGAATATGATGCTATACCAGCCAGTTCAGGATGCCTTCTAGCCTCTTCCTTGATACGATCTCTTAAATTTTCAGTATGGAAGCAGATGACATAAAGTGATGCAAATAAGAAGCCATCCACATAACACGCCTGACAGAAAGATCCGCTATTAGAGTCTTTCTATTGCCTTTATCCTTCAGAAAAACATGTGAGGAGACAGACACTGACCATAGCTCAGAATTCAGCTTTACACGCTAACTATTACATACCGAGAAGGTCAGTTCACCTCTGATTTCGGTCTCTCCTCAAGCAAACAGTGGGAATAGGGTATGCAGGCCTAGTTTATCTCCATGGGTCTTCCCAGCTATGAATTTTTATCAATCTAAGATTGTAAATATAACTTCTTTTTGTTTTATTGCTCCCTGTATAAATATAGAACAGCCTTTCTCTTGCAAGGTGGCTCATTTATTTCAACATTTACTAAGCGTATTCTGTATGAAAAATGAGGGTATTGAAAACCAAGGTGGTATCAGGAGAAAGAAATAATTTTCTCCCATCTCCTATAGCAACACTGCAAAGGAATACGAACACCTCTGTGTGTGCCTTGAAGAATAAGCAGGACAGATAAGGAAGTTGTCATGGCCCAGGGTTTCCTCGGAGGGGCAGGAAAGGAGCAAAAGATAAGCATGTGAGACATGTAGAGAAGGTAACATTTGGTTCCCCGGAAGCAAATCCTAGAAGGCAATCTCGAAAGCCACCAATGGAATTCTGGGAAACCAGCAGGTTCAGTAAAGACATAGAAACGTTCTCACCAGCGTAGCCTATTTCAGTACTAAACACCAGCACAAAGACTGGAGAGAAGGTCTGCAGACGAAGGTCATCCAAGAAGCCAGATGGCGTCTAAGCACTAAGACACACTAGCCAGCGTCTTCTGTTCATCGATCAACTTGATAGGATTATCTAATGTCACCATAACTGCACTTGCTCTATAGGCCATGTAGACCTCAAAATGCCGGAGCCAGGGAATTTTCCACCCTGCAATGTTCTTTGAAGCAAATTACTTAAATTAATTCACAAGCAGTTAATAGGAAGAGGAGTTGCAAGACTTTGTACTTCCTGTGGTCATGAAAATCATAAGCTAACAGAACACAGATATATTTTACTACTCATACGAAAATATCAGAGTGAACAGATAACGTAGGTAAATGGGTACCACAAACCGTCAATCACAACATACACCACGCAGAAGGCATCTTAGCGTCGGTGATGGGAGCGGAGGTAGTGGCACAGAGCACGTCCCGATTTGGACAAACTCCCCGATAGTGTTGGAGGTATAATCGTCCATCCTCTCCGATGGCTTGCACAGCATCTAAATAGTGTCTGCGTCTACAAATCATTATTCTCTGCAAGCCCGTGTCTGTCACTCAGCTGTGCATTAATGTCATTTTCACTCAGCCTTCTAATACCAGCTCAGTTACATATCCTCCGTTTCCTCCCCGTTTGGAATGTCTCTGTTGTTTATTGCTCTGCTCTCAGGCAGAACTTGTCTGAATGGTCTGGGTGCTTTCAATTGGGTCTTATCAGAGATCACGGTTATTGGAACTCCGTATTTTACAGCTTCCATCTCATTAATGCCAGCACTAATTTGTGGTCCAATCCAATACCACCCCCATAAGATCTGCATGAATACACACCGGATTTCAATCTGCCATTCAACAAGCACAAAGTCCTTTATGTTCATTATTAGCCAATCAAACGGCCCCAGATTCTTTCCTCTGAATTTTTTCCATAGTGAAATCATGAAAGCAGTCGCTGGGTAGGAAATATTCAGGAAGGTGGGGGGAATGACACCAGTACCAGCCTGTCCTCCACTTCCTTTACAAACACAATGGCTCCAACCTGGAAACCGATGCAAATTAAGTCATCAACTTTTTTTTGGTCAAAATTCTCCTTCCTTAAAATAGCTCTTGCTCGGAACTATCTCGCGATATATTATAAAACGTGCTTACTTTTCTCACCCTCCAAAGAGCAAAGGGAACACTGAGATGAAACTAACTTATGCTCTGGCAGAGACCCAAGCCAGGTTGGTAAACCCAAGCAACGCACTAGCCAGATCAATGCTACGTGTGCTGGGGTAAGCTCATCCTGGGGCCTACCCTTTTGTCCCCCTGAATCCTAGGGCCTGGGGTCATTATCATGGAATTCTCCTTTGTTCAATTTACATGGTTAGATGACTTCCCTTTCACATCATTTCAACCCCATGCATCATTACCAAAAGAACTCCATTCTGCTGTAATGGTCTCCATTTCCTGTTCTAGCAAATGCCTAGGCCGTCAAGTTTCTTTCCTAATTTTCTGTTCTACAACAAATTTCAATTGCAGAATTGGTTCAAGTAGACCTGGCTGTTCAAATTTGGAAATAAATTAAAACTGGGGAGAACATTAGCAACCAAACAGAAATAGCAAACATTAGGGTGCTCTCAGTCAGTGGAAAGATGCAGTGAAATCCAGGAAGGGAGACATTTTCTGTTCTCTATTAATGATCGGAGGCCGAAGACCTCAAAAGTGAGTCTTTCCTCATATAGCAAAGGCCTGCCAGGTACTACCTTTCCACCTCTCTCCGAGTCCTCCTTCTTCATGTCATGGTCCCCAACAAGTGGGCTCTGAGATGCAGAGGTGAATTTAGAAATAGTTTTGACAGGAGGCAGAAACAAGCGGAGGGAGAAATGGGCTATGGTAAAGTTACACTGTAGATCTAGCCATCTTCACAGAGGGCCTGAGGCAGGAATTCTCCTTCAGAGTTGTCCACAGTCCGGACAGAGGGACTGGGCTTTCTCACGCCCTCCTCAGGCACTGGATGTGGGCTGTCGCCATGAAGTAATGCTGACTTTGGACAAGCATGCTAAATCCCGGAGAGGAGCACCGGCCTGTTTTGCAGCCACTGAGAAAATAAATCCTTGGTCATGCAGGTGTTGAGAAGGATGCTCAGCAGCAGGCAAGGCACCTGGCAGCCCTTTAACCCACAAAACATCGGATGAACTACCCGAGCAGGCTGAGCAGGCTCCCTCAGAAGGCATTTGCTAAAGCTAAATTGCTGGAAGCACAAACCTCTCCATTTGTACCATAGAAGAGAGGACTGGTTTTTGTCTACTTCTGCGCCTTAAAGTGACTCTTAACTTCTGTAAGACTTTGCTTCCTCAACAGCGAGGCCAGGAAGGTAATATTTACTGCATCTTTCCTTACAAGGCTGTAAAAAAGCAGCAATGCACATGAAACATTAGATAAACAATAAAATCTTATGCAGATGGAATTTATAATACTTGGCAAAGAGAACATGTTCAAAAAGTGCATGTCAAATGGCTATAGGAATACAGTGATAGCTTTCCCCATCTCCCCGAGAGGCTATGGGCTCTGGATTCCTTCCAGCGCTTTGACGATCCGGGTGCCTCAGTCTAGAAGCGTGGGTATGAACGGGGTGAGAGGTCATGTGGTGTGAGGGCATAGCCTCTGCTGGGACAAGTGGTACAGATGCATGCTCTCCACCCTGACATCATGGCTTAAGTCTCCAAAAACCACAGGAGGTCCCATGCAGCAACTGATATCATTGTCTGGGTTTTGCCTTTAAAAAAAAATAGCTCTTTACCAATTATGTCTAAACAATTGTGCCCAATGCGCTAACTTGTGTTGAGGTATTCTGAGGGTACCTCATACGACAAGGTCTACAGTCCTTAACCCCTAATTCCTAAACCCAGAAAGCTCTGTAAACCAAGCTTTCCCAGCCCGTTTGGTGGGAAAACCTGAGCCTATATGAATAATGAACTCTACCTCTTGTGGTGCATTTTGCTGCAGAAATATGACCATTTTTTTTTAACTATGAGATGACATCCTGATCCCAAAGGGCAGTGTCACACCCTCTATTATAACGCCACCCTTGAGGTCTCTCCAACACGTGTGCTTTAAGGCTGCAGATGTAATACTAGGTAGGTGAGCTCACTAGTTTTATGTCAACTTTACATATGTTAGACTCACTGAAGAAGAGGGAACCTCAACTGAAAAAAAAAAATCGGGTTGTAGGCAAGCTTGTAGGCATTTTCCTTTAGTGATTGATATGGGAGAACCCAACCCACTGTGGGCAAGGCCAACCCTGGGTAGGTGCTCCTGGGTTCTTTGAGGAGGCAGGCTGAGCAAGCAATGGAGAGAAAGCCAGTAAGCAGTACCTCTCCATGGCCTCCGCATCAGTTCCTGACTCTAGGTTCCAGCCCAGCTTGAGTTCTTGTCCTGACTTCCTTCAATGACGGACTACAATTTGGAAGTATAAGCCAATAAGCCCTTTCCTCCCCAGCTTGCTTTTTCTGGTCATGGTGTTTCATCATAGCAATAGTAACCCTAACTAAGACAGGGGCATTGTAGTTATAATCTGAAACATTCCACGGCTCATGTTCTGAGAGTTTCTGATGTTATTTGGGAAGACTGGAACCTTTCGGATGCAGGATCCAGTACAGACATAGGTCACCTGGGGCCAGCCTTTAAGGGTGATAATCCAGCTGCTGCTTCTGGCCTCAGTCTCTGCTTCCTCTTGTGCTGTGATGTGAGCAGCCTCTACCACATGCTGCCACTGCTGTGGATTGAGCCTCTCAGCCATGTTTTCTCCATTATGATTGACTGAAACTCCCTGAACCCTGGAACCAAAATAAAATTTTCTTCTCTTAAATTGTTTTGCCATGTGTTTTTGCCACTGTGATACAAAAACAGTTGGCACAGTATCTGTCTGATAATAGCAGCATTTACTAAGGCATTTCTACGTGTCAGAAACTTTGCTAAAGGTTTTTCTACCATCTCATTTAATTCTCACATAATCTTACAAGATACAAATGCTGAAATTGAGCCACAAAGAGAATATGTTAACTGCCCACATTACAGAGCACATATGTGTAGTTGTACACCTATTGTAGTGGCTCACCAAGAGAGACAAGGAAGCATATTCATAGGTGCAAACTCTGCCAGACCTCAGAGGAGGGAACCACTATCATGGCAATTGCTATATTGGACAGTGGAACCACAAGTGTCTGAGCTCAGTTCTTTTTATTGATTCAGAACTCCTCAGGTGTTCTACTGATAACACGTGCAGATCATAAGCAATCAATACAACACCTGCAAACAATACAAAATGCCAAGGCCTGGGTAACCCTCACTAAGCAGTACACAAAACAACATTTTAAACACAATTAAAAATAAACTTCTACAATAATTCTCCTTTTCTGTATAAGTCAAATAAAAAACAAATTGCTTTATCTCTACAACACAATTTAACACTACACTAGCAAAACTACTTACAAGAAGGACAAACACGAGGGTTGCTAATGCACAGGACCAAATGAAACCAAACATATATCAAGTTTTTTACGATGTCTTTGGGCAGCAGAAAATCATTATCAATGTCCAAATATCTGGAATTCACTTCTGGGCTTCTCTGCAGCACACACCATTTGTCCTCTAGCCTCTGACTGGCTCCACTCCATTGTTGCTGGTTTCGGTGGTCGTCCCATGGTACTGGCATCTTCAGAATGCCAGGGTCTTCTGCTGAAACTGGGCTGCACTTTCACCAATATCCTCTGAGAGGCTCTTTTCATGGTGCCAAGCCACAACTTCTTTACATGTCCTCTTAAATCTGGGCCTTCAACTGCCATGGAGGCTGTATTTTTACAAGTGACCTCTTCTGGCCTCTCTTCCTAGGGCCAAACCTCAGCTGCTCTCCAGATCCCTTCATGCCTTCAAAACCAGTTCCACCTGGGTGACCCTTACCATACCAAGTCTAGCTACAAGCATGAGATTACAACCTCAGTCAGTCCTGGAAGACAGCTTTTATGTGCTGACCATGAAGAAACACTTTCCAGATTTTATGATAGAGTCTCGTTTGCAGGAAAAATAACGGGTCAGTTTATATCAGAGGCTTCTTGGCTCTAGCCATGGCTTCCACAGCAGGGGGTCCTGAGGTTGTGGGAAGAACCTCCAGTGGAAACATACTAGTGGTTTACAGTTCTATTCTACCACTGCTATGGGGAAAAATACAACCTTCTTCATAGATCTCAAATGCAAGACCTGCTTGGGCCTCACACACACAAAAAGCCATCATAAAACTCAGTTTGTAAACAATTCACTCGGGTTTGTGTTTCCCATGTCCTGGCTGCTGTCAGTGGCAGGAAGGAATGTGCTTAGCATCTGGAGCACGCAGCAAGTAGCCAAGCAGTTTGGGGTCAGCTCCATGACCAGGAAATGGCTCTCACCTCGGAGCTTTCTTTCTCATTTACAACTCTCTCTTATAGAACTTCCATTTTATTCTGGCTGTCCCTTTTATAGAGGCCACTCTCTCTTATTTATTTCTCACAGCCTTCTCTTTTCATAGAGCCTTATTTCCTTCCTCGCTCTCCTGTTCCTTCAGGAGACTTCTACTCTTTTTTTTTTTTTTTGCATATATATAATCTCTGTCCTCTGTCCCAGAGGACAGAGCCTTGAGCATACTTTATAAGACTCTGTGAGGTCTGGAGTATCTTTCTTGTTCTTCCTTGTCTCTGTGTTGGATGTTAACTGATGTGATATCATGCCCCATGTTGGGCACTATTTGTAGTTGTACACCTACTGTATGGCTGACCAAGAGAGACAAAGAGGAATATCCATAGGTTCAAACTCTGCCAGACCTCAGCAGAGGGAACCACTATCACGACAAGTGCCATATTGGACAGTGGAGCCCCAAGTGTCTGAGCTCAGGTCTTTTTATTGATGTAGAACTCTTAAAGTGCAGATTATAAGCAATCAAACATCCCCCACATAAACCTGTAGACAATACAAAATTCCAAGGCCTAGGTAGTCCCTCACCAAATAAGTGCACAAAACAATATTTTAAACATCACTAAAAATAAACTTCTACAACACATGTGTGGGGAAACTGGAGTAAGATCATCTTGGGGAATATTACAGAGGCAGTGACAGGCAGAGTCAGTGGCCCTTTAAGGCATATGTTAAGAACCTGTATACACTAAGAATTAAGTATATAGTACCCTCTACTTATATTAAAGAAACTAAAGGAATAAGATCTATGTAAGTGTGTATCTGTGTGTGCGAGAGAGAGAAAGCATGGGGGTGAGGAGGTGGGGAAGAGACACAGAGAGAGGGAGCAGGGAGAGTAGCTGTTAGTTTAAGGAATCGGCTCACAAAACTGCAAGGCCTGGCAAGTTTTAAATTTGCGAAATGAAGCTGGAAGCCCAAGAGAGAGCTTGAGTCAGAGCCATCTGCATGCAGAATTCCCTGTGATCTTTGCTCTCTGAGGGCCTCCAACTGAACGCATGAGGTCTATTCACGATCTGCTTTACACACTCCCGATTCAACATTGATCACATCTAAAACATATTTCCATAAGGGCGTCTATACTGGTGTCTTACAAACACTGGGTATTATAGCTTAGCTAACATGGCCCATAAATAACAATCATACTATTCTCAAAATATCGCAGATCCAACGATAGCCCTGGAGAGAGGCTCCTGACAACAGGTCCCCTATCCCTGATTCATGGTAGAAAGGACCCTTTGAGCAGACACATGTTAAGTCCTTCTATTTTCATCAGAAAAGACTACATCTATGGCACGGCATCTTTGAGTACTGTTGATTCATGAGTGACAAAAATCCCTCTGGAAATGGATTAAGGAAATAGAGGGTTTGTGTGCAGATGGTAGAACTACACAGCTCCCACCCACAGTGCTTAGAGTCGAGCAGGTAGGAAAACCTTCACCTGTAACAACCAAATAAGAGGAATAAGAAGCAAGCACAGCCCTGAGCACCACCGTTGTCTCACTACCATCTTGGCCACCCACCACCACCACCCTCGGCCCGTCAGCTACAGTAGCAGGGAATCAAAAATCCTCAGCTACAATCACTTTGCTCTAAGGTTAAAACAGAATGGATCGAGGCATATCCATACACCTCTGTCTTTGAACTGGAAGAGATTCGGAATTGCTTCTGAGAAGAGATGGATAAAATAGGAGGAGATATCCATAGCCTATTTGCTCTGACAGATAAGCTGAGGCCTGGGGTGGGTGGAGGTGAGAGTTGAAGGGCATGGAATAATCTCAGGCCTTGGGACATGAGAACATGGTCCACCCTAAGCAGCGGGGTGAACTGTCACACAGGTCGTTTGACAAAATCCAGATATAGAACAGCGAGGTGTGGTCAAGTCCATGGTTGTAATCCCAATACTCAAGTTGAGGCAAGAGGATCACAAGTTTGAGATGAGCCTAGGCTACACAATGAGTCCTTTTCTCCAAAAACAAAAACCATACAGTAAACAAATAGACAAACAAGGTTTAAAACACAGCACAGAGCTCGTGTGTCTCAGTGCTCTCCCACAGCTTCGGCCGCCTCTTTCCCTTCTCCTTTCCATCTATTCCCAAGGTAAGGAAGAAAGAGATGAAGAGAGAGGAGTGAGAGAATGAGAGATTAGCTCCGAGTGGGAAAAGAGTTCTCAAATACAGTGGGAGAGTGGTGGGGATTCAGTCACTTCACATTAGAACAGTTTGCAAGAGCTGTTCCCAGTGAGCAAAACAAAATGGGAAAATGTGACAAGAAGCTGAAGGGAAGAGGCTGAAGAAGTGCCAGGCAAGAAGAACGAAAGGGAGGGAGGACCAGAGAGAGGGAGAGGGAGAGAGAGAGGGAGAAGGCAAGCTGTGTGGGTGGAGGGAGAGCCGGTGGCAGGGCCCTGGGGGCTGGGGCCTGGCCAGATCTGCTCATGCAGCGCCTGGGCTGAGTTTCCCACTCTCACTCTTCCTGTATTACTTTTCTGGTGCTACAACAAAACACTAGAAACTTAGAGAAGGAAGGGTTTACGTAGCTTATGGCTCCAGGATAAAAGTCCATCACCATAATGGCTGGGAGGCCCGGCAGCAGGCGGCAAGGATGGCAAGAGGAACAGGAAGCTGAGAATTCACATCTTGAACTACAAGCACAAAGCAAGAAGAGTGAACTAGAAGAGTCTAGACTCTTTAACGTCCCACCCCTTGAGACCACACTTCCTCCGGGAAAGCCACGCCTTCCAAACCCCACCCTAACAGCACCACTCACAGTTCAAAAGGCCAAGTCTGTGGAAGGCATTTCTCATTCAAGCTACCACAGTCCTAGCTGCCCTGGAGCAGGACCTCCAGCCCTTCCCACCCCTGGGTTACCACATAGCCTTCTGATCAATTCCTTTCCTGTTTAAAGTTACCAAAGGCTGGGCTTTGTTGCTTAAAAGCAAGAACCTAAATAGGTATTGGTGGTGAGAAAAGAATTCACATAAAGAGAAAACTAAGACTAAATAACTGAGGGGCTGGAGAGAGGCGCTATGAGCAGCAGCCACCGCCGTGTGCGTGGCCTCTCTGGTCTGGCGGGCAGTTGAAGAGATCAGGTGGGCCGGTCTGGTGGGAGACCGAGGACCGGTTCCTTGTCTACCTTGGGTGTGCTCCCATGTCTGCCACTGCCTCCAGTCATGTGTTTCTTAGAGGTGCTCGCTGTTGTTCCCCTGCCTGCAGAACCCCCCAGCTGTGTCTCTTCGCTGCCTGTGCCGTTCTATTATCTGAGTGAAGTGGCAGGACCCGCCTAGTGGGTAGGAGCTCCTGTCTGCTCTGTGTTTCCAGTCCAGTGTTTCTTATGCCTGGGGGCGAGGGGGAGCGGCAGTAGCCAGAATGCAGCAGATGCGGGCAGGAGATGTGGAGCTAGATTTGCGGCAGGGACAGATACAAAAAAGGCTGCAGGGAGGCCTCTGCCATACACCCTGCTGCATCCCGCCATCTTTCCTCTTTCTACTCACTGGCAGTGGATTTTCCAGGTCTGTCGCCTTTCCAATCACCTTTCCTGCTCCGCCGGACTCAGCAGCAGAATAGCTTCTCGGGGTTCACAAAAGAGGTGACAGTAGTGGGGTGCCGTGGCAGGGCAGCGGCGTGAGCCCTGTTGGACTCTGCCTATTACGCCGCTGACATCTTGACTCCTAAAATAAGATTAAATAACTGGGAGAATTTGAGCAAACAGGTGTAAAAGTTACAAACTTTGCCAATATATAATAAAATGATAAAAACAGGAGGTGGAGGGAAGTAGAAGGAAGTAAGTGTGCTAATTTCCTCATTTTTCCCAGCAGGGAATAAACACCCACTCAAATGGAAACGATTTAAAAACCATAATAACTCAGTGCTTCTCATAATCATTTTGTAAATCTGAGAACAATGTTTTAGGGAATCCAGGTGAGGATGCTTACGTTCAAAAGTCATAACTGACAAACCAAAGTCTAACCTGATGGCCCAGTCAATCAAAAGTTCAGCAACTTCACCTATGAGGTACCAAGCACCATGCTAAGGACTCTCACTGGTTGTGGTCCCTGCCTTTGTGGGACTGGCTGTCTACGGTGGGAACCAGAGGTAGGAGAACAGAGAACTAAGCATGAAATTCCAAAAGCGATGACCACTGTGAGGAAAAGATCAGGGTCCTGCCAGGGAGAAGAGCAGGTGGAAGCCTGCCTGACTCTGGATAAGAGTGGAGCTGGCAGAGTTGATGTGGTCGTGGAGACCTGTCTTGACTGAGAGGACCACCACCAGGGAGCCCCCTCATGATGGGTGGCCCCTCGCCTCCATTCTCCGAAGGCCCCAGGCCAGCTGTTGGCTAATTAGAGCTTTCCCCATGACTCTAATGCACTTCACTCTCCCCAGGACGCCTCAATTCCCTGCCCGATGTAATGAGCCAATCCAGTGGACGCCCATGCTCAGGTCCTGACCAATTGGAAAGATCCCGTTGTGGGATTTTATAGTTATGGATAATATTCCTGTATGATGTACGCCTTACAACAAGTCAAGGATCTGCTTCCTACCTGTTATACATGGAGTAGCCACCCAGTTCTCCATAAAGCAGATGAAGGTTAGGCTCCATTCATTTGTATATTAAAGGTCTGGGTGGAATCAGGGAGGAGTTTAGAATGAAAAAATCTTGGAGGGCTGAGGAGGAGAAGCTGAAGGAGAAGCAGGAGGAACACGGTGTGAGGAGGCCATGGAAGGAGCGCTCTGCCTAAACCGTCCGCGTGTTGGATCCCTGAGATTCGTCGTGGCTTGTGTTTAATGTACCAACAATGATCGAACAAATAACTTTGAGAAAAACCAACAGCGGACATTTATTAACAATTCGACTCTTGTTTCACATAAAAACCCCTGTGCACCCACTTTGGGGGCGACCACCATTGTTTTAAAATTGGACAGGCCTGGCGAATGAACCGCTTTACGCACATACCTCTCAGTGTCGTGAGTCTAACACTGACGACTCTTGTTCTTCACGAAGATGCCTCACTGGGGGTCATCAGGGTTCCACACAGGACGAGGGCCACTCAGGAAAGGCTGTAAGACATAAGGGTGGGAGTGCTCCGGCTGGAAGAACAACTAGGAAACGCTGCATTACTTCGTTGCTATGTGCCACACCGTGTAAGTCTCTGCAGTTTGTGCTGCACAAACCCTAACCCTAACCCTAACCCTAACCCTAACCCTAACCCTAACCCTAACCCTCGTCTAACCCTAACCCTAACCCTAACCCTCGTCTAACCCTAACCCTAACCTTAACCCTAACCCTAACCCCTAACCCTGACCCTAACCCTAACCCTAACCCCTAACCCTAACCCTAACCCTAACCCTAACCCCTAACCCTAACCCTAACCCTAACCCTAACCCTCGTCTAACCCTAACCCTAACCCTAACCCAAACCTAACCCTAACCCTAACCCAAACCCTAACCCAAACCCTAACCCTAACCCTAACCCTAACCCTAACCCTAACCCTAACCCTAACCCAAACCCTAACCCAAACCCTAACCCAAACCCTAACCCTAACCCTAACCCTAACCCAAACCCTAACCCTAACCCTAACCCTAACCCTAACCCTAACCCTAACCCTAACCCAAACCCTAACCCTAACCCTAACCCTAACCCTAACCCTAACCCTAACCCTAACCCTAAGCCTAACCCTAACCCTAACCCTAACCCTAACCCTAACCCTAACCCAAACCCTAACCCTAACCCTAACCCTAACCCTAACCCTAACCCAAACCCTAACCCTAACC
This sequence comes from Cricetomys ansorgei, assembly GCA_026225945.1. Classification (NCBI taxonomy): domain Eukaryota; kingdom Metazoa; phylum Chordata; class Mammalia; order Rodentia; family Nesomyidae; genus Cricetomys; species Cricetomys ansorgei. The sequence goes on along the minus strand of JAMJFZ010001868.1, from coordinate 4,036,458 downwards.
CTAACCCTAACCCTAACCCTAACCCTAACCCTAACCCTAACCTTAACCCTAACCCTAACCCTAACCCTAACCGCACTCACAATGTCGACACAACAGGTTTGGATATTTTTTTTTCCTGACAAGTCCCTGCAGATGGACGTTAAGTGTTTTGTTCTGATTATCAATATGTTTTGACAAATATCTAGCAGGCAGAAGTAAAACCCTTCAAGAGAAAAGGCGGGTATTGTTTTTTTTTTAAGTTCATATAAAGCTGTCTCGTAGGCCGACGGTAGCCTGCAGAGCCACGGTGTCGGGTGCTGTCTTAGGTCATCTCTTGACATTAATACACAAGCTTAGGTAACAGGAATTTCAGATGAAGAAGAAAAGCTCAGGGAGTTGGATATATGTAGTACGTTGTCAACCACACACTGGGAGTTGAAATGCTTATCCAGATAAACCGATTCCGTGATCCCCATGCTTCCCCCCCGCCCAGCACTGCCTACACTGAGAACTCTCAGATGGAAGACACGTTCGTGCCCTCTGAGCTTTTACTGTCATGTACACTCTCCTAGATGCCTTGACAGACAGCAACAGGTTGTCTAACTCTGTGTTCAAGATGAGGAACTAGTCCCAGACAGGCTAAGTCCCCCACCCAAGACCCCTCAGCTTAGCAGGCTGCCTGGGTACTGTCTCGTTCTTCCCTTTCCTCACTCCACACATCACCATTAGTTCTTCTGGATTCTCACACCCCATTTTCCTAGATGTGAGCACAAAATAGCCTCTCTACAATCCAGAACATTCTTTGTGTCCCTTTAGCTCATTCATCATCATCAAAGACCATTTACAAAATAACTAAGGTAGCAATCGTCTGGGAATACATCGGTGTCTCCAAAAACTAATAAATGAAGAACAAGTTAAGAGTCGAGCAACAGCTTCATCTCATTGAATAAATTTCAAACTCTTCTTGTTGGTGCTTGTAGTTTTCATTTGGTTGACTTATGAATTTCACCCTAAAGATTAATTTGGCCTGCTATAAAGAGCATAAGAATTAATATTCAGCCAAGATATGAATCTTTCTTCATTTTCATTTTAGTGGAAATCAATTTGTTAAACTACTGTTGAGTGCAATTTGTTATTTGTTCACTCCCACTTTTCTGCCCAAGTTGAGGTATTTGAAAACATCTGTGTGAACACTTTCCGTCAATACTCCCAGATTTATACTGCCTGCTTACTGTAACTGCCATCTCTGAGAGCATTATGAATTAAGCCTTGTAATGCTAGATTTTATTGGTCTTATGCAACAGAGAAGAGATCTTTTTTTTTTTTTTTTTAAATCTTGCAGTAAGTTTTGTCTCTAGCTGGTAGAATACAGAAATGACCTCCAGACGGAAAGCATACCACCAAGAGTCTGGATGTGGCCTCTGTCGGAACTTTCATTAATGATAACAAATGCCTGATATTAACAACCTAAGGGGGGATTATTCATTTTGTCTCATTATTCAGGCCACAGTATCAAAGACAAGGCAGAGAGAAAGAACTCACACCACATAGCCAAGAAGCAAAAAGAGAGAGAAGAGAGGGTTCCAGGAGAAGAGAGCTCCCAGGGACACATCTCCCAAGCCTCAGTTACCTACTTCCTACTGCTAGACTCTATCTCCTAAAGTTTCCAGAACTTTCCAAGGTAGTATCACCAACTGGGGTCCTCTGGCTTTAACATAAGAGTCTATGAGGGATATTTCATATTCAAACCAGACTATGCCCCTCTTCATGTTACCTCATCAGATTAACAGGCATTTCCATTTCAATCCATTTCCCACAATGCTCACTAGGCAGGATGCTGCACTATCTCTGAACCAGGCCCTGAACTAACTCTCCACCCCACTCTGTTTCTCCCTGTCTCCTCCCCCTGCCTTTTCCCTGCCCCCAGGGTTGCTACAGCAAAGTACCACATGCGACTGCCTTAGAGTAGAGTAGCTTGAATACAGAGATGTGTTGTCTTAGTCCTAAGGTTCGAGATAAAATCAGGGTGTCTGCAAAAAAAATGTTCTCCCTAAAGATGTCAGGGTAGAGCTTGGCCCAGGCCTCTTCTCTGGATTCTGGTGGCTTTCTGACGATCTTTGATGATCCCTGGCTTATGGTCACATCATCCCATGTTCTACCTCTACATTTGTCTGGCATTCTCCCTGTTCCTACAATCATGTCTAAATTTCCTTTTCTTTTTTTTAAATAAGAACACCAATTGCAATAGTCTATTTTCTACTATTCAAGTCTATTCGAGACATGGTAACTTTACAAAGAAAATGGGTTTATTTAGCTCACCATTCTGAAAACTCAAAGGACTTGGGCAGGCATTGGCTGAACCCTGGGTGAAGCCCTTGCTGGGTACATCACCTAGGTACTAAAGACAATGTTAAAGAGACCACCCCACAAAACCCATTCAGGGCTTAGGATCGCCCTCAAGAAGACCTAGGGATCCTCCATGGGCTCCATTCACCTGTTTAAGGGCAGCTGCCCCATCGGGCCCCACCTCCTAGAGTTCCCACACCTTCCACACCACCACACTCAGTACTAAGCTTATCATTTAAGAAGCTTTGGAAGCCATACTGTAAGTATATTCAAACCCTACCACCCACCATGCTAGATTTAAAACAGTCCACATCCCACTGTGACTTCGTCTTAATTAATTATACAGACAAAGATATTTTCAAAGAAGAGCCCATTCTGAAACTTGGGCATCGTGATTTCGACATATGAGTTTGGGAGCACGATCCGAGCTCAGATCCCTCAACATGTGTAGGTCGCACCATCTCTGCTCTTACCAATGAAACTAATACAACAATAATGCCTACTTGGATTTGTTCTTTCCTTTCACAGATTCTCACCGGAGAATATCTCATCTTTTCTTAAACCCTTTACTCTCTCTGGGGCTGGGTTTAAATCCAGAGCCTTACGTGTGCGAGGTTAGGTGCTCCATACCATGGAACTATACCCCAGCTCCCTAGGCTGGCCCTGTATGTTCTTAGCAAGATTGTCAATAATTATTACTTGGAATATTATCTTACTTTTTCATTCAGATTTTTGCTAAATGTCTCCAAGGCTGTAGAAACCGAATCCACTCCTCCTCCAGAAAGCGCTTCCTAATCTCTTGCTGTCAGTTTCATTCCCTTGAGCCTCTTCGTTTCCCTGTTTCCAGGCTGCTCTGCAGCCTCCTCTGATGTCTGTCTGGGACTCTGTCCCGTGTCCCTGCTCTTCACTTGTCCACACTCATCCATCAACCACCACCTGTACTGATGTCCCACGTCCAGGAGTCCAGCACACATCTCCACCCTGAGTTCGAGAGCTTGCCAAAGGCTTTACTTCCCACCTCCTCTGTGAGACCCAAGTCACCTAAAATCCAACACACCTAAAATGAAACCTTCTTTCTCCTATGGCATTTACAGTTAAGGATGACCACCACTGACCTCGACTTTCTAGGCAGAAACCAGTGGTCACCAGGCCTTGTCAACCTCTTGGCCTTAAACAGAAAGTCACGCATGAGTCTAACACAACTTTCAATAAAAGCCTTGGGACCAAAAAACAGAAAAAGGAGAGGAATGAAAAGCCCTGGGAGGCCCGTGAGACAGATTCTACAGTAAAGTGCTTGCTTCACAGACATGACCTGAGTGTGACCCCTAGAACCCACATTAGAAAGGTAGAAAAGCTACTCAGAGTGGTAGTATTTATAATCCCAGTCCTGAGGAAGCAATGACAAGTAGACCCCTGGGTCTGATGAGCAGCCAGGCTAACCTACTTAGTGAGCTCCTGACCAATGGGAGACCCTGTGTCAGCAAAATATAGCCAGCACCTGAGGAACAGCACCCAAGGCTGTCCTCTGGGCTCCATGTGAATGTACACACACATATGCACCCATATGTTCACATGCACCTACACATATATGTGTACCTGGGTGCGCGCGCGCACACACACACACACACATACACACACACACACACACTGAAAGAAAAGAAAAGGCCTTGGGAGTGTGAGGCACATTTTGGAACACAGCTTGGAGAGGAGTCCTGAATCATTTCCATTGCTTCAATGAAACCCACTGCCCAAAGGCAACTTAGAGGACAGAGAGATTCATTTCATCTTAAATTCCCGTCTCAGTCCATCACTTTGGGAAAGTCAAGACAAGAACTTCAGACAGTTATATCTCATCCACAGTTGAGAGTGGAAGAAATTGGATGAACACATGCTTGTTTGCTAGCTGGTGCTCGGCTTCATTTCTCCACTCTTACACAGTTCAGGACCCCTGGCTGGACAATGGTGTCACGCAGAGTGCACCTACGTCAACTAAGTTAGCTAAACAACCTCCCCAAAGACAGGTAGATTGATCCCTCATAGGGATTCTCTTCTGAGGTGATTGTAGGCAGTGTAGACGGTTGAAGCTAACCATCACACAGGACTGATTATACATTGTAGTTCCTCAAGAATTCAGGAGGCAAAGAAGGCAATGTTCCGTATTAACTTTTAGGGACCTACCATGTGTGCTAGTGTAATCCAGGACAGATTGAGGAAAAGAGAATAGAAGAATTCCACCTGTCCTCGGTGCCTGGTCCTCGGGGATGCATAGAAAAATATTTTAATTTCTTTAAAAATCAAAAGAGAAAAAAATCCAGCATGGATTATACTGACCAGTATACCAACCCAACTGTAATTTTTTTTTTTTAATTTGATTTTACTTTTTTGGCAGAAGTAATCTGCCTGCTCTGCTTTCTTCCTCTGTCTACCTGGCTTTTAGCTACAAAGAAGAGATACAGAAATTAATTCACACTGTAGCACCAAAGACTGGTCGCTTAACTGGGTAGCCATCTGAGGAAATTTTCTTTCAAATTTATCAAAAACCAAAGGAAACATTTTTCTTAACTGAATCTTCTCTTTAAAAAAAAAAAAGTGTAAATATGTAAACATATAATCATTGTAGAAGTTTCAGAGAACTTCCAAAACGTAATGACACAAATAAAAACCACCTACAATGTCAGGGAGAATCACTAGAAATAACTTTTTTTTTTTTAAGTATTCATATATACATATATAAATATCCGTATTCTTTTAAACAGTTTTATTGATTATGGTAATCTTTGCTTATTTAGTTTTTAAATACCATTTTAATAGCTATAGAATTAATTAGCTTTGATTGCTAATTCCATAACTAATATTTCTGTACAAAGATTTTTGTCTGTATTTCCAAGTGTAGACTTTGTATGAATACCTGAGGTCTCAGCCTCAGGACCACAGTTTAAAAAAGAACAAAAACATCTTCAAGTGAAACTGTAACCTAACGCCATGGCCGCCTGATTGTGAGTGCAAAGCTGATAAGCACAAATGGGACAAAAGAATGAAGACAGGTGGGTTGCTGAAAGCCCTAGGGACAATTCCCTGCAGTGTCCCCCCAGCAAACAATGGGGCATTCACTGGGGAAAAGCACGCACCCTGATGCAGGAAAGACTCCTAACCTCACTGCAAGGCAGATGAGTTCTTGAGGCACATTGTTTTATTTTGTATAAGTAATTAGTGCATATCCAGGCATACTCATGGCGTGAGTATGGAGAATCAGAGAACGACTTGCAGGAACTGGCTCTCTCCGTTTGGCGTGAGGGTTCTGGGGATCAAACTCAGACGTCAGGCTTGGCAGCAAACACCTTTACCCACCCAGCTATCTCACTGACTTGGCGGGTGCATTCTTGGGCTTGCTCAGTTCAAACCCAAGCTCCTTCACACACTGCACGTTCAAACACTGGTAGATGTGAAGCCTTCTGGGGCATTGTACGTAGTGAAGTTTACTCTAGGTCAACCCAAAAGTGTGAGTCAGAGTGACAAGGGGACTTTTGACTGGATCTTTGTAAGTTTCTGGAGGGAGGAAGGGACTCATCTGAAACAAACATCAGTGCCAGACCCATATGAATTGTCATTTAAGGCGCTGCAGCTTTTCTCTTCGGACAGAGGCGACTGTCCCTCGATGTACCTGCCTATGGGCTAACAAATCAGCTCCTCCAGGAGCACGCTACACATTTAGGTCATGCTCTCTGTTAGAAGGGGACTCGCTTCATGACCTTGTGGTCCCAACCATCATATGATGCTTGACTCCTGAACAGGCACTGTTTTAATATTTATAACTTCACAATGTCTTCTAAACATCTGCTGGGCTCAGGCTCCACGATCATAAAATCATTTATCATTCTTTACTTTTCTTATCAATGAAGGGAGGGCAACAGAGAGGCCGGGACGGGGGGGGGGGGGGGGGGGGGGGGGGGGGGGGTCAGCCCAACTCAGCCTGAGTTTTGTCAGCTGAAGAATGTCAGATTCCATTAGTGCCTCTTGACTGCACTGGAACCTAAGTACGTTTGTTCACAGAATATCTGGTCCTTCCCATTTAGCGTCAATATATAACCTTTAATTAATGTTATGTATCAAGGTCCAAAGAATGTAGGCGAAGATGTTATGTGTTCATAACTAGAAATAAGTTTCTTAGTTCCATGGTAAAGCTCTTGTCTGGCATGTGTAAGACCCTGGGTTCAATCCCCAGTTTCTACCAAAAGAAAAGAAAAGAGCATGTGAAATTTTTCTCTGCCACCACTTCCACTGAGGTCATTCCTAGACAAAGGACCCAATGAGGGGGGGGGGTGGGAGCTGGCTCCCTATAACAGCCACAGATGGGGTGGATACTAACAGATCACCTCCTGGGCTCAGCTCTTTACCTCGTAATGCTAAACAACTCTGCTCTCCTGGAATGAGTGAAACAATACCAAGCTTTGGGTCTCTTGGGACTTAAGAGGTGACTGGAGAAAGGAATATAGCTCAGCGGTGAGCATTGTCAGGTGAACAGGAGGCCCTGCTTCTATCCCCAGCACCATGAAAGTAAAAGAAAAAAGAGTGAATGCAAGCAAAATGTCCGTCTTAGAACCCTGCAGAAAGTGGGGTCCTGTAAGTAAATGAATATATCCACTGAGGTTTTTCTATTCTTCTTTTTTTTTTTTTGGTGTGTATGTTTGTGTAGTGTGTTTGCATGTACGTGTTTGTATGTGTGTGAGCACACAAACACAAGTAGGTGCACATGTACATGGGTGGGGCCTGAGGCTGGCCTCCTGTTTTCCTTGACTGCTCTCCACCTCATTCAGTAAGGCAGAGGTCTCAACTGAACTCCGAGCTGTCCAACATGGGTAGTCTGGATAAACAGCTTGCTCTGGGGACCCCTATCTGTCCCTTTACAGTGTTGGGATTCCAGTCAGACTGCCATGCCCACCCAGCATTTACCTGGGCTCTGGGGATCCCAATTCTGGTCCTTATGCTTGTGCAGAGAGTGTTTTGCACCCTGAGCATCTCCTCAGCCTTTCTACTGAGGCTCTGAGTGCTAAAGGAGTTGTCTCTTTTTAAATAAATCATATTTGAAACCATGAAGCTCGAATGTTGTTGCTATTTAGTAAATGTCAGGCGATGCCTTTCAGGGATAAGCGTCTTTAAGAGTCTTGAAATTTTCTTATACTGATGTTTAAAACAAAACATTGGTCATTAGGCATTTCCCCCATTTGCTAACATAATGCAAAGAAGCAAAAAGAACAAGTTCTATTTGCAACCTATGGTACATTTTTAAGCCTGTACTCCTCCTGATCACAATACCAGGTCCTGAAGATGTGTGCACGCATGTGCACACGCATGTGCGCATACACACACACACACACACACACAGACATACACAATTACACACATACATATACATACACATAAACACTCATACATATATATATACACATACACACATATACATACATACACACAGACACACAGAAATACGCACACATATACATATACACGCACAAAAACACACACACACAATTAACTTTATTTCTGGTTTTGCTTCTGTGAAAGAATCCAGCTATGTATCCCAGACAGGCTTTTAACTCTCTATGTAGCTGGCCTCAAACTTGAGATCCTCCTGCCTCAACCTCCCAAGGCTGGGATGTCAAGTGTGTATCACCATGTGTGGCCAACACTTCACCCAGTTGGAGGAATTTCTATTCTCACACAATCGGTAGTGTTGCAAAATTCTCTCTATAACCTCTACTCCTAGCTTGCCGTACTCTTTTTGTAGTTACTCAGAGGAGTCACTTTGTGAGTGATCTCCAGTGGCAACTCTACAGCTAAAGTTATGGGTGCTAGCCAGTTAGCGATCTCCACGTTTCCTAACAGAGCACAAGATATGGGATATTCATTTCTTATCACTTTCCATTCATTTTTATAAATGTCATATAAAAGAGTAATTTTAACTAGTTTTTAAAGCAATGGGAATCTTTAAAAAAAAAAAAATCTATCCAGAAGCTAGCATATTAATAGGTGAAAGTGCAGGTGGCCTAGATTGAACGCAGGGTGGGGAATGGTAATCCTACTAGTAACAGCCACCATGCCTACCAGCCAGGGTCACTGCCACTCCTGACAGCCTTGAGTAAAACATACATCAGGGGCTGTCAGGCTTTCAGGAAAGACCTTCCAACCATATACTGAACAAGATTAAAACTCAGTTTCCAGGTACTGGAGAAGCGGTTCCCTGGTTAAGCGCTTGCTGCTCCTGCAGAGGACCAGGGCTCAGTTCCCAGAACCTACTTGGCAGCTAATAACTGTCTAATTCCAGTTCCAGAGATCTGACTCCCAACTCTGGCCTCCAAGGACACATAACATACATAAAGATAAAACGCATAAATAAAAAATTGAGCTGGGTGGTGGTGGCACACGCCTTTAATCCCAGTACTCCAGAGACAGAGGCAGGCGGATCTCTGAGTTGGAGGCCAGCCTGGTCTACAGAGTGAGTTCCAGGACAGCCAGGGCTGCATAGAGAGACCCTGCCTCAAAAAACCAAAGTAGATAGGTAGGTAGGTAGGTAGGTAGATAGATAGATAGATAGATAGATAGATAGATAGATAGATAGATAGATAGGTAGATAGATAGAAAGATGAAATGCAAAATAAATAAAATATTAAAATAAAAAACTCAACATTCATCCCTTTCCCAGATCATTCTGGTGACTACCAAACAATCTTTGCTGTCATAGCAACTTTTCCTACCCAACTACTTACTGTCAGGACATTCGATAGTCCTGATGAACCACTCACAACTACAATAGCATTCCTCAAATAACACAAATATCTGCTCCCTGGTTCCTTTTCTCTCTAGCTAAACGCTCTTCCCTCACAATGCTACCTGAAATGTTCTCTCCAGAGTCTTCCTGGCTGCCTTCTCTGCGTCTGGATGCTTCCATGTCCCTTATTCTCTACCTATGTCCTGGTTGGTTTGCTTGTTTGTTTGCTTGCTTGCTTGCCGACTTGACAGAAGCTAGCGTTACCTGAGAAGAGGGAATCGCAATTGAAATAATGCCCTCATGAGATTGGCCTGTAGGCAATCCCATGGAACATTTTCTTAATTACTGCTTGATGTGGGAGAGCCCCACCCACACAGTAGGAATGCCATCCCTGGGCAGGACCGGGGTCCTGGATTATATAAGAAAGCAGGCTGAGCAAGCCAGTAAGCAGCACTCCTCTAAGCCGTCTGCTTCAGTTCCTGCCTTTAGTTCTGCCCTGACTTCCCTCGGTGGTGGAGTAGGATGTGGAAGTATAGGTGAACTACACCCTCTCCTCCCCAAGTTGCCTTTGGTCAGAGTGTTGTATCGCAGCAATAGAACGCTGACTAAGACAATTCTCTGCCAGTTTTCCTGCTTAGCAGTGACTAATATTGACACATCTTTCTATATATACTTATTAATTGCCTGTACCTACCGATTCAATAGGATAAAAAATATATTTCATTTTCCACCGACTCCTGATACAGTGTAACAGGTCCCCAGACCTTAGTAGGCCCTGAAACATTAGCACAACTGACTCCATGATGGAAGTGCCATTCAGGCTGTGAGACTCAGCACATAGACAGCACCACCTGCCAAGACTGAAACAAGGTCTAATCCATCAAAGTCCATATAGTTCTGGGAAAGGTCTCAAAATGTACTAACCTTGCTTTTAGCTTCTGTAGTTCTGCTTCTGGCTAACTGTTCTTATTAACTGAAGTATGTCAACCCAGAATACATTTTTTGTGCCTGGTTGATAAAGACTTTCTATTGGCTTAAACCCATGTCCAAGCAGTCTTCTCTAGTGAATATCCCATAACAACAGTACCTACATAGAAAATGCTCATTAAATACATGTTGGATGAAAGAGACGTAACCCTATGCAGTGGCAGAGTGCATGCTTAGCCTGCACAGAGTCTTGGGTTCAGACCCCAACACCGAGACAAAACAAACAACACTAGCAAAACCCAAATGAACGATAAAAAACCTGTAATAAAGGTTCAAATATTTAAGCCAATCATGAATCTACCTGCCCAGGCCTAACATACAGCTCTTCATCTGGAAATTCTAGGTACATATTCGTATACACTTTCTCTTCCACCTGTGCTTCACAATGCAGGATTTCCCTTCCATAAGCATACAGAGGCTTTCCGTGGTCAACCCTGGTCTATCACAGCACGAAGCTGGTCCACTTGGAAAACACAAACTAGATGCTTTCTCTCGTTTGTGGTTCCTAGACTTTATGCAGATAGAAAATCATGTGTGCATACTTGGCATGAAAGTAGAAGTGAAACTGCCTGGGGAACAGGGGAGACGAACAGGAGGCTGAGGGGCAAGAAGAGGAGATGGGGGATATGCTGAGCATATAACACATACTTCTATCAAGTTTTAATTAAAAAAAGAAAATATACCTTAAAAATATGAAGCACTTGAGCAAAGGACTACAGGTGGCAAATGAAGGAGCCAGGCACCACAGTGCTTATATCTACAATCCCAGCACCACCTGGGAGATTAAAGGGGTAGACTCTTAGGTTCAAAACTAGCCTTGTCTATGCAGCACAGCAAAACCCTGCCGCCTGCCCAACACACTCGAGTAGATAGATGATAGACAGATCAGAAATCCAAATCACTCAGCCAAGTGAGCCTTGTCATCTCTTAACACAAGTTTTATCAGAGCAGGAAGCAGGTCTGAAGTAATGTGGCCCACTGGGCATGAGATAGGTTATTCCGGGCATTACTGCAGCTTGCATTTGAAACTGAAGCTTACCTACGGAGTTCTCTGTTCTCATTTACAGCTTGACATGTCATAGAAACCTGGATCTTAAAAATCTGAGTGGCTCCGTCTGCCTGGAGCACTCTTCTCCTCCTCAACCTCTCCTGTCAGTCCTCAGAGACGCTGTCCCCGACTCCTTCCTCACAGCCCAGGGGACTTCCGCTGTCCCCACCCCACGAAGCCTCGGGGACCTGGACTTGGCCTTGACTCCTCTTAAGTCCTCGAGAATCACTGTGTACTTATCTGTTTAGTAGCTACCTCCCCTACGAGAAGCAAGCTCCAGATGGGTAGGAGCCACGCTTCATGGCTCATTGTTGTGTTTCCATCTTCTAGCAGGAAGTAAATGCTCAATCTGAACAATAAAGAAGCAAATGAGTAACACATGTGTAACATGTGCTGACACCATCATGAGTATTGTGTACAGGTGTGTGTGTGTGTGTGTGTGTGCGTGTGTGCACACATGCCCATGGATGCTCATGTAGTACCAAAGCAAGACATCACAGGTCTCTCTCTGAATCAGAATCTTGCCAGTGAGTTGGCTGGCCAGCAAACTCTCAGGATTCATTCCTCGGTGGTGGGGTTATAGGCAGAGACGTTCCTGCCCAGATTTTTATGTGGATACTGGGGATTCAAACTCAGGTCCTATGTTGCAGAGCTAATCTTCCCAACTCCCACTTTTGTAAAAGACCCAGTTTACTGAGGCAACAGTCTCCCCTACACATGATAAAGACACTGACTCTCTGGAACAAGATGGAGGCCATGTTCCCATCCCAAGCTCCCTCATCCAATCATTCAAATCCTTGCAGTCGCACCTACATGCATCAGGAAGAGCATGGATCTCAGGCTTGAGCTCTGAGCAGAACTGACCTTGTGATTTCTGAAACCTCAATCGGAATAACAGAAATTAGGACAACTGTCATTCCGAAGTTTCAGCCAGACAATGAACAAGCAAAATAACAACCTAAGGAAAACAAGCAATGCCTGCCAACGCCCAGAGGCACTGGGCCGTCTCTCTATGCGCCACTTCCCCCTGGCACCAGGAAGCCACAGCCTTAGGAGAATCAAAGCACAGCAATACTGACATAGGAACTATGGCAATTTCCAATGTGTAAGTCTACTGATGAGGGCGGCCTTTGTCATAGATCTCAGCTAAGAAGAGTCAAAACAGAAGACAAGAACGGGACAACCAGTAAACAGCGTGTACAGCTGCCATGGAAATTGCAGGACTGGCCTTGGAGACGCTGCCGGGCTGATGGGGACACACACAGGAAATCTGAATTCCAAATGGTGTGACTTCACTTATATCTGTGAGGTCATGATTAACAACTGTTAGATAAGACTGTACATTAACTCCAAGAAGAAGAAAGAGAATGGGAACTTCAGAGCATAATGAGCATGGAGAGAGAGAATCTAGATGGTTGGAAAACAAAAAAAAAAAAGCCCACCTTGGAGAAAGAGATCACACGAGAATTACCACCGTGGGCTTCAGGTGTCAAGAATGAGCAAGAACTGAGAAGCGATGCCCTGACAGCAGCAGCAGGCCTGACGGCGATGCCAGCAGCATCACAGGCTTGGACACTTTCCCAATCCTTGTTTAATCTCCTGGGACATTTTTCCTCCACAGAAATGCATATTTAAGTCCACAATGAGAATCAAGACTCAGACCGATTTTATGTTGTAGCCACTTTACAAAAGACCATCTCTTCCATTAGCAAGTACACATCTGTGTTTATATAGGAAAGGTTCCCTGGCCATGGCCATTTGACCCTTGAGGAAATTGCTTCTGGCTCATTCATTTGGCAAATATTTATCAAGTCAGGCACTGTTCTGGGGGCTTGGGTATACTACAGCAAGCAGAACCGAGTGCTCTCCTGGAGTTCTGGCTAGGGAGGACAGTCAGGTAACTCACAAGAACGTGAGGGAAGCGGGGAGGAGGTTTGGGCAGCTGGGGCTGCTACCAGGAGGTCTCACTGAGTTGTGATCTCCTCCTCAGGCCATGCTTACACTGAGAATCAAACCACAGACTTCACAGAGCTGGAGAACAGGTCAAAGGGAGAGTCCCAGGCAGAGGGAACAGCAAGGGTGGGGAGGAGAGACAGGCATTCCTTGATTTTTCCAGAATAGACAAACTAAGGGTGGAGCATGATGAGGACAGAGGGTGAGGTCAAGGACAGACCGAGGTGTCCTTGCTCTGTCCAGGCTGTGGCCTGAGGAAGAAGGGAAATCCCCATATTTGAGCAGAGAAGGGACATGACCCAAGGCACTTTTATTAAACTCCGGTGGCAGTGCTATAGCCCTGGAAGCCATAAAATAAAGATTAAGATTTCCAAAGTGATAAACCAGGCAGTGGTGGCACATGCCTTTAATCCTAGCACTTGGGAAGCAGAAGCAGAGGGATTACTGTGAGTTCGAGGCCAGCCTAGTCTACTGAATGAGTTCCAGGACAGCCAGGACTACATAGTGAAATCTTGTCTCAGAAGAAAAAAAAGACTTTCAAACTGTTCCTAAATATCTACCAACCCACCTTCAGCATCCCCACTGGGGTTTTCAAAGCTGAGCTGAGAGGTCATTTTCCAAAAGTGTACAAACAGCATTTGTCACTTCACTATACTGCAGAGATGGCCAAGGCAGCTCAGGTTGAAAGAGAAGAGTCTCTTCCCAATGTCAGGTTGTACATAGATCTTAGGAACTACAGATTCTGGACCATACTCAGAAATCAGCTGTAGTCCAGGCAGAAGTTTTAGGGTGCAGTGAAAACACGAGGGGAGAAGAAATAAACGAGAGGATGAGGTCGAATGATTCCAAAGATTGAATTGTCATGAAATAATGAGATAGTACTTCTCCAGACTAAAGCACACGCTGCCTGTCAGGACGCACGCAAGGCCAGCCTGGGTTATTTAACAAGAACATCCCTCAAAAACGCAAAAGTCCAATAAAACTCCACAAAGCTATGCACAAAAACATCTGAGGTGTCTGCCAAGAAGACAAAGAGGAAACAAGGAAGAGACTTTCCCCGATGAGGAGGGTTGAAGGGAGCACAGAAGCAGTGATTCCCCGATGAGGAGGGTTGAAGGGAGCACGGAAGCAGAGCAAGGGACCGCTGCTGCTGGCTTTCTCGGTTTTCTGTCTCAAAAAGACCAGCTCCTTTTCCACATCCCTAAGACACCTGCTATCATTTTTAGGAAGAAAGGAGAGGAAAGGAGGGCTTTAGACAAGCTGTATAATAGAATTCCGTATTCGCTAAGCATGTAAACTCGCATACTAAAATAAAAGAGCAGCAAGATGAATGTAGGTCAAAGTGCTGATAGTCACTATCTGTGGATAGTGGTATTATGGGTAATATTTTTATGGCTAACTATATTTTTCCTTTTGCCTTTTCTACAGTGAATTTGGACTACTTAGATTTTCCTTTTTAGGCAGGGAAGCGTAACATTGTAGAGAGTTTTCTAAGGCAAACTGTTCATTTTTTCAGAACGTTCCTGGGAGGCCGCTTCATGACGCAGAGTGTGTACTTCTGGACACACCTGGAAGCAGCTGCTGGACCACTGGTCAGCATGCAGCCTGCCTCCGGTTTTATAATATATGGCAGCCAGCACATCACTCAAACCCCAAGCAGACGGGTTTACGCATAGCCTGGGCTTTGGGGATCAAAATGCATCTTCTAATCTCCTTAACAAAATGTGCTAAGCCCTCTGCTGTTTTATCATAAACTGCCAATAAAACCATGTCAAATCTGCCTAGCTACCTACAGCCTATGTATTCATGTTCTTTTCCTCTGGGAAACCCTGACTAATACAGCTGGGTTCACTAAGGACACTTGCTACCAAGTACCCAGCTCTAAAATCAATTATCAGAGCAGTAGATGGATCCCAATCCACACTCCTTTGTCATAAAGAAGCCTAACCAGTTTGCTCTCCGTTCAGCCTCATGCTGATCTCCCTGGAGGGAATTCACCTTCCCTGCCTGCTGAAAGGCCCGGGGTATACAATGAGTCATCAGATGAGGGTAAACCCCTTATCAGTCCGGCCTCCCTTAGAACTCGTCTCACCCAGCACCGATTGTTGCTAGACAGACTCATGGAATTCCCTGGCAACTGGGCATAAATAAAGAAATGAGTCCTGGGAAAAGAGTTCCTGGCAACTATGGGTGGGGAGGGAGTGTCGTAGCTCAGAGGAGAAGAGCTTTCTCTGTGCTACCTCAAAGACCCTGGCACCTGACAGAAGAGCAGTGACAAATATGCAGAGTGTCGTCTCTCACCATAGGAATTACCAAAGAAGCTAAAAACAGCAACTCGCACTGCATAATCTCTAACCTCGGGGGACAAGGAAACAGAATCGCTGTGTCAATCTCATTTCCCTGCCAGCCGCATCATCATACGTGGGGGCCTCTCCTTCTGAACCCCACACTTCACTAACGTTTATCGGGCTCGGGCTTCTGAAACATCGAATCCCATAGTAATTCTATGTTTTGCTTTTGATCTTTACTGTTTTACTCATTTATCCATAAACATGAGCTACTGAACCAATTTTAAATTAAATAGCTAAGGTTAAAGCCCCAGGCCATCCAGGTAGGACTAAAACGGCAGTCCAGAAAGGGTCTCACTGAGGACCTGGGGAACGACAGACATTAATCTCCATCTTTTGGACGCCCTGATGTGAGATTACCTGACGGTGACCCACGGCCTCATTTGTCTTGCTCCTGCAGTCTAGGGAGGGCGACTTACACAGTGTACACGTTTTCCCGGGAGGGGTGGGCAGAGGAGTTCTGATGTTGATTTTGTAAGTCCTCAGCTCCTGTCAAAACACTGTCCTCCAGGGCGCTTCTGTGAGGGGGACTTGTTAGAACCACCCTGCAAAGCAGTACTTTTTAATCACTTGACTAATTTTAAAAGCAGCTTATTCAACCAATTTTGGCAACGGAACTATTTTCTGCAATCCAGAATTGTAAAAAACTTGGGAGTGAGACAGGGACAAAGCTGGAGATTCAGAAGTCTCGGTGTAGGGTAAATGTCATTCATTTACCTGAACACTGCCAGAAAGGCAAAAGAAGACTGGGGTGGGTCCAGGGTGGTCTCAGCCACCCCTCTCTGTGCTACCCCTTGGGCAGGGGGGAAGGACGGCAAGCAATCATGGACTGCTCATCCTAAGAGTGGGTCTGGAGTCCTCATCCTTGTTCCAGGGGAAAGATGGATACAGTGGCATGCCTAACCCACCCAAGGTTACACAACCTACCCAGGATCTCACACAGGGCTGGGGTGAGACTCTGGATCCAGGGACCTGATTCTAAGGTTTATGAACTTTGTGTGATTTGTGGAATCACATGCTGACTGTCAGAAACCCTATGATACACACTTATCATGTTATGATATTATTATTATTGTTATTATAATATCATATTATGATACACAAGGACTTAACTTGAATCTGTCAACGAGGAGCATGTCAGTGAGGAGGGCATTGGAAGTGAGAGGGAAAAGCTAATTTTTATTAAGTGCTCTCTGTGCCAGACACTGATCAAGTTCCTCAGAAAAATGCTGCCAAGTGGATGCTAGTATTGTCCCCTCCACAGCGATGGGGAAACCAGCTCAGTGACATAAGAATGAAACAGCCAATGTGACTCCAGAGGCCTGGCTCCTAAGCTCTCTGCGGACCTGCGTCTGACAACCTCAGAATCCCACACTGTACCACTGGACCTCACTCCCCCAGCATACTTGCAGTGAGATGCTGGAGACATGCAGTGGTTTACAAGCTTCTACAGGGTCGGGGTGCTCTCAACTTTACTCCGTAGAAAAACAAATCCGTACTTGAAAGTATATCTGTGAAATCCGGAACGCCTATGTTAGCTTCAGCTCTTAAAGACCTGTGTCCTCACAAGGTCAAGGGCCGGGCTTTCCAAGACAAAGGTAAAGCCCATGGGTCTGTCTTCATCCTCTGAATCCACAAATGACCTTCCCTGAAGAGCCTGGACACTCAAGTTGGGGTAGGGGTGAAAACTAGGCTCTTTCATTAAAGGAGAGGGAACCTAAGAAAAGCTACTGTGATATATATTCCAGGGAAGGGCCGGCTGGGTGACAGAGCCAGAGTGTGGAGAGCGTACAGTCTGTGTGCACTGGTGTATCTTGAACAAACTAATCTGGATCAATCCCTCTGAACTTCCTCAACTAGACAGAGAGACAGACAGACAGACAGACAGAGACAGAGACAGACATACACAGAGAGACAGAGGCAGTCAGAGAGACAGAGAAAGAGAGAGAGAGAGAGAGAGAAGAGAGAGAGAGACAGACAGAGAACAAAACCTGAAATCATCCTGCCACCACTTCTGACACTCATGGCCTTTGTCCTTTCATTTGGGCTCACAGAAGGATCTCTACTTGACTTAGGGAACATTTTTATCACTCCCATAAATGTTTTTTATTCAAGTTTGAAAGAGAAACATTTCATTTCCTTTCTCTCAAAGATGCAAGAGAGAGCAGGTACTTTTGTCCACGCAGCATTCCTTGCTGAGGGGATCTAATCTCCCCATACACAGGGGTGTCCTGGAGACCCAAGCTTACCCATGAAATGATTTCAGTCAATAATGAAAAGTTCCAGGGTGGCATGGGGCAGCTATGCTCTGTGGATCGTATCTGCTGAGAACTATCTCTCCTGCAAATTGAGAGGCAAGAATTAGATGGAGAGAAAACAAGATTCAGCAATTGGTGAGCCTGTTTCTAATCCTGAGGATAATGTCTCCCTCCTTCCTTAGCAACCTTGGGAATGGAAGGAGCCAATAAGTTTCCCTCTGCCCCAAATCTAGTTTGACTTGGATATCTGTCTCTTGTAACCAAGAGTAATAATATAAAGGACTGAAAGTTTAAATCGCTGCCTTGACCTCCCGTGAAAGGTGCTCATCTGTGCCAAATGCATTCCCCTCTCATAGGAAAATCTATGCTTCTTTTCTACCAGATACACCTGCTGCCTCAGAGCCTCAGTCCTCTGCACTGAGTTCACCTCTTTCTTGTCGGCTTTGTCCCTAGCACAGATGTGAAGAAAATATGATTGCCCTCTACCTGTAGTAACTCTGTCCTCAGAGATGTCTACTTAGTCACAAATGACAATGTGTTTGTGTATCCAAAGTCCATCCTGGTCTTACTGGTGATCAGCCTCTACCCTGGCCTGTACAGTGCTGTTACTTCAAGCTGTGGTTCTGAAAATAACTGTATAGTAAGGCACAGTTGCTCATACCTATAATCACAGCACTCAGAAGACTGAGGCAGTGGCCTGGCCATGAGTTTGAGGCGACCCTAGGCTACACAGTGAATACCAGGACAACCAGCCAGACTAAAGAGTTTGTTGTTGTTGTTTGTTTGTTTTTGTTTTTGAGACAGGTCTCATTCTGTAGCGCAGGCTGGCCTCAAACCCACAGTAATCTACCTGCCTGAGCTTACCAATTGTTGGGATCATAGAAATGAGCCACTATAACTAGCTTCCTAGAGAGTTTATTTTTAAACTACAAATGCCAAGGTCTCACCCCAGAGATTGTATTTTAATCTAGAGAAGAGGTACAATTATCAGTATTTCTAAATTCTCCCCTAGACAGGTAGACTGTGATTTTTCTGAGTTCCAAAACCAGAATAGCTTTGCTGCCCATGATATTTGGTGGTGGGGCTATATAAAAGCAGAGAACTTTCTGTCTTTAGCATTCCCTAGGATGCTAAGTAAGGCATATTTTATGTTGCTGGATGTACTACGATGACTGTCTGTAGTGGACACACACCTCGCTCTTGTGTTCTGTGGCCTTTTGAGAACTCATAGCTGGGCCCACATAGTGTATGCCTTTAAATCTCCTATCCACATAGATAAGCTATTCTGAAAAGCTTAAAAGTCAAGATCTGACTATTTGCCACAATTCATTCTGCTAACTAGCAAAGATTATATAACCTAAATAGTCTATGGTACATGTATTAATTTGCCAGGGCTATAGTAAGAAAGTACTATAAGCCAACTGACTTAAAAGAAGATTGGACACAAAGACAAGTCCGATGGGGAATGCCGAATGAAGGTAAAGGTGGAGACTAGGGTGGGGACCCCAGAGCAACCAACCAGCAGAAGGCAGGGAAGAGAAACATTCTTCGTTATAGCTCCCACAAGGATCCAGTCCTGCTAATACTGTCTGGCTGGACTTTGGCTATCTTGCCAACTCGATTAGACTGAGAAATAAGTAAAGCACACCTCTGGCTGTGTCTGCACAGAGTTTTCCAGAGAAGTTTCCAGAGAAGACTGGTTAATAAAAGTGCTGGCCCGATGGATGGATTCATTCTTTGGTGGGTTCTTAATATAATGACATTATTGAAAAGAGTTGGAGGATGGCGGGGTACAGCCAGTTGCATGAAGTCAGTCAATTATTTTGCTCTTGTGTCTTCCCGTATAGAGTCTCTACTGTATGTCCAGCTCTCTCCTCACACATGGTCCACACATTCCTACAGCCACGATGCTCTACACAAGCACACAGGATGAAGCAATCACAGACTAAACCCTCTGAGACCATGAACCAAAATAAGTCCTCCTTTTTTAAAGTGTTTTTGTCAGGAATATGTTCAGAATAAAGATAAAAATAAATAACATAACAGTGTCTTATGTTCTCCCAACTGGCCTTGATCTCTTGGTCTCTGGTGATCCTTCTGCCTCAGCCTTTTTCAGTGGCTGGACTACAGGTACACAATATGGCACTCAGCTTGGCTTTTAGACTTCTAACCTTCAGAACCCTAAGAAAATAAATCTTGTTCAAGACATTGTTTGTAGTACTTGGTTACAGCAGCTTTAGGAAGCTCTTACAGTTCCTGATAAAAAGGAACCAAGACCTTGTAACCATTCACCTTTGATGACACATTGGTAAAGGAGAAATGCCCAGAAGTTTGAGTGACAAGAAACAGCAAGTCATTTTAAAAGCACTTATTTATTCTAGTGTGTGAGGACAGCCTGCAGGAGCCAGTCCTCTCTTTCCACCATGTGGAACCTGGAGACTGAACTCAGGTCATCAGGTTTGGTTTCCAAGTGTCTTAACCTGCTGAGCAATCCCACTGCCTGGTAAGTCATTACTAATCTTCACGCAGCCCATGAAGTTGACACCAGCTGCTTTACAAAAACAAAAGAGGAAATTCAAAACAAAACAACTTATTTCTTAGCCCAGAAGACAGACCCAAAACTATCTAGAAACCTAGATAGTGAAAAATTTAGTTAGGAAAATATTAAATTTTTTTGCAATGAAAACATATTTCTATTGGTTTCCAAAGACAACAGAAATATGATTGCTGACAGCAGCTTTGTTAGAAAACTATGAAATATCCCAGGAAACCAGACAAATCCAGTTGCTTTACAGACTGGGGGACAAATGGCATGAATTAACTTATATATTCTATGTGTTGTTACAAAACTTAAAGTTGCCAGCATCTAGGCCTGTATTTCAGTGGCTTACTTCAGGACTCTCTCCGTAGAAGCCCATGCTCCTATGGTACTGTGAGATTAAACCTTGGCTTAAACACTAAGACACAGGATGGTCTGGTCATTTGGTTACAATATAGACGTTAGTAGGGGGAGAGAGCTAGCAGAGGCAGAATGGAAACTGATCTGGCCAAAGTAACTTAAGAACTGGATCACATGCATTTTGTCTCTCTGCTAACTATCTTCTAAATATCTTTCTCTTTTCTTTCCCTCCCGGGCTTCAATATCCCATTTTGTTTTCTTAAATATCTCAAAGGGCTAATATTTCTGCCCATGATGATTTCTGCTTTCCAAGATGGTTTCTTCTTCAGTTCTTTAAGAACTGAAGGAAAGTAAAGAATTGGAGACTAAAAGGTTAAATTTACAAAACTTCTCAAGGAATACTATTTCAGTTAAATCAAAGAATTTTCAGTTAAACTCTTCAAACCTGATGTGTGGGGAAATATCTTCAACTCTTTGTTCTTCAGTCCTCTGCTTCAAGGGAAATGATACTCACATTATAATATTGGAAGTGTCCATGGATGAAACAATCCATCATCAAGACCCAATTAGGCAATGGTGGTCCATGCTGGCACTTCTGAATCTGATAAGAAATAGTTGTTCTGCACACAGCTGACAACCTCTGGGGCCATGTAGACTAGCAAGGAACAGGCAGACTCCAACAGAATGAACAGACTTGAGGAACAGACAGGTAGGAGGAACACTGAGACAGACTGCTAGTAACATCTCGGGAGCATGCATGTTTGATCTCTAGGCCTCGTAGGTATCTGAGGCATATGCTCCTTTATGCTAAATCCATTCCAGTTGGGGCCTCTTACTTATGAATCTAGACTACTATTAGTGAAAAGAAACAGTAATTTGACTTTTTGAAATGGCTGCCCTTATGCACTCGTTAAAAGGATACCATCTTTCCAAGCAGGCTCTACAGACCCTCCTTGATTTGGATGAGAGAATGGGGAAAAGACAGAGCCTAAGGGCCAACAGAGAAATTTTAAGTCCAAATCAAAGACCACTTTCCCCCGCTCGGAACAATAGGACATGTTGAATATACTTTGCCTGGGTTTTCTTCCTTGCAGCATGACTACTGTCGTTCTGTCCTGTGTATTCTTAGAACTTCCTCCAACTGCTTCCATAGCCCTCGAAATCATTAGCTCACACACAGAAAGTTCTCTGGGACTCTACCATCTTCTAGGCACTGTTCTACATGCTGTGGACTCGGCCAACCTCCCTTCCTGGAAGGGAGTTTTAATCTTATCGCAAGAGCACTTTATAGAAGGAAAGACAATGATAGTGCTAGGTAGGAAGGGAGGTATGTGTGTGTGAGAGAGAGAGAGAGAGAGCGAGCAGGGGGGTGGAGGGAGAGAGAAAGAGGGGAGGAGGGGGGACAGGGTTGCAGCTGTAAGCAGGGAGCCTAGTGAAGGCTTCACTGAGACAGGGACACCACAGCAAAGCCTGCAGGAGCTATCTGCTCCAGGAAAGAGCACTTCAGGGTAAATACCTTTGACCTGTTCAAAAGGACTAGTGAGGCTGGAGAGAGAGTGGAACAGAGAGGGGAGGAGGAATGAGCTCTGAGAGGCAAGGAGTGGCCACAGCTCACGAGACCTCAAGTCAGCAACTGCAACTCTGCATTTCAGCCTAAAGAGGGGGAAGACATGGAAGGGAGAATGGGTGCGTGATTTTACACACACATAGAGACACACAGGCACACATACACACACACACACTCTCATACACACACTCACAGACACTAACACACACAGAGACACGTGCATGCACACAGACACACACACACACATACATTCTTTCTTTCTTTCTTTCTTTCTTTCTTTCTTTCTTTTTTTTTTTTTTGAGACAGAGACTCACTATGTAGCCCTGGCTGTCCTGGAACTCACTATGTAGACTAGGCTAGGCCTCAAACTCACAGAGACCCTCCTTCCTCTGCCTCCTCAGTGCTGAGATTAAAGGCTTATGCTGCTACAACAGGCAGAACCACATTATATTTTAAAAGGATTACACAGATGCTGGCTTGAAAACAGTCTCTCTGCTGCTAATCAGATCCTGTAAAAAGTAAAGAGAGTCTTTAAGACACAGTGAAGCACACCAACACCCTTTCTTAGCCACTTGGCCCCAGAGAATAAAACTTACCTCCATACATAATGTCCCTCAAAAGCATAAAATCCTGTGGCACATTCACACCACGGACTACTACTTAGTCATAAAAAGGAACAGATTATTGATGCGTGCAACAAACACGGGTGAGTTTAAACAAAGTAAAAGAGAAAAAAAAAATCAAACGAGCCAGGTGGTGATGGCATACCCAGGAGGCAGGAACCTGGAGGCAGAAGCTGATGGAGAAGCCATGGAGGCATGCTGCTCACTGGCTTGTTCTCTGTGTCTTGCTCAGCCTGCCTTCTTATAGCAGAACCACCTCCCAGGAGTGGCATTGCCTACAGTGATCCATCATCCATCCCCAATCTAGAAAATTCACATCGGGCCAATCTGACAGAGACATTTTCTCAGGTGGAGTTCTCTCCTTCAAAATGACTCTAGTTGGTGTCAAGTTGACATAAAAACTAACCAGCACACAGGTGTTGGAGTGTAAATCAGTGGGTAGAGTACTTAGCCTAGCAAACAAAAGGCCCTGAGTTTGATTCCCCGTCACTATAAACCCCACAACTATAATCCCAGAGCTTGAGAGGTAGAGGCAGGAAAGACGGGAGTTCATGGTCATCCTCTACCATATAGTAAGTGTGAGGCTGTCTAGACTATATGAAAGAAAGAGAGAATATGAATAAGAGAACACTTGCTCCACTTCTCTCAACAGTTAGCTCTCCCTGGAATATTTTCAAGTTGTTGACTAATTTACCATCCACTCCTCATTCCCTCAGTGGACCCTGGAATGTTTCACTATTATATCCCCCAGCATCCATCAAGGCACCTAGCACATAGTAGACACACAGTAAGAATTTGCGACTACTACCTGGGTGAATGGATGGTGTATTTGAAGGTAGTGAGCTCTCTACCACTGGTGTTTAGGCGTGATTTGTACAATCACGTAGCGGAGTTGTTGAAAACTGCAGACGTAGGTTCAGACAGATTGCATCGTTTCCTAGGCCGGTGTGTTTATGATTCTACAGCCACCACGCCTTTTCACTAGGTAATAAACAAAGCCGAGGCACACCCCTTATTCGCTCTCCGTGGAATGACAGTACGCACACTCCTGTGCCTGCTCAGTATCATCTCAGCATTAAAATGTTGAAGCTAATCAGACATTTAATTTCAAAGTGGAAGGTCATTATCTTGTCACAAAATTTTATTCCAATTACTTTTTTTTCTATTATACGAAATGAATTAAAAGTAGCACAAAACATTGGGAGATCAAACAGTCAATCAGAAGCTCATTAAATATCATTGAAATTGGTGCAATAAAAAGCATTTCCCATGGCTGAGTTATTATTTAAAAGCTATATTCTGGATGGCTCAAGGAATTGACATGCTGCCAATCAAAAATTCACTCTGTCCATATACAGACCCTTGGCTTTCAAAAGTTAGCTATCTCTTATTTTTGAGATAAGAGTAAATATCTTAAAAGATTTAAAGAATGAATGTAATCATAATCTTATCCGTCTCTGTAAGGCCCCCAAGAACAGATAGCAGCAGTCACTGTCTGATGATTCAGACCACAGAGCAGAGCAAGGTATTTATGGAGTGCTACTTACGGCTTTGTAAGTGAGTGGCTCTACTACGTTTGTACCAGAGTTGTAAAAACAACCTTGCATTCAAGGGGGAAAGAAAGCAGCTTATTCTTTGCCAAAGATGAGTGACCATGGCCCAGCACAAAGATTCAGGCTTCTCTGAACAACGTGTTCCATGCAGAAAAGGTTTCGTTCACAGCCACAGAACAAAGAAGGTGATAAACAGATTCATTATCAAAAACACTGGTAGACAATTGTGGAGAAGCCACCGGAAGGCAGGAAGCCTTTTCTTCAGGTTGAGATGTTAGAATTTTCTTAGCTTTCGAGTTGGCAGAAGCCAGAGGTCCACTAAGTTTACTGACACATCCCAAGGATGTTAGGCCAGATACAGGAGTTGAAGTAAATGGCTATTAGAGGGCCTAAGAGGCCCAAAGTAATTTTGGCCGTGTGTGTGCAACATTCCATCAATCCACAGTCACATGTCAGCCAAGGTCAGGCAGTCTGTGAGATCTTTAACAGAATGGATGCTGCCTCTTCAGGGAGCTCGGCTCACACGTCCACACACAGTTCCGAGTTCCGTACAACCCAGGTGGGCAGAGTGGTGGTCCCAAGTTTAAAGGGGTATAGAGCTCCACACTTGGGAGTGGGTCCCATTTTATTTTCTAAGGAGTAATTAATAAGAATTTCATTTCTTTTTCTTTTAGGCTATTGAGGACTGGACTCAGGAAGACCTGTGCATGCTGGGTAAGTACTCCACTAGTGAGCTATACCACTGGACATTTTTTATTTTATCATGAGACAAGGTCTTGCTAAGCTGTCCACACTGGCCTCACGTTTGAGTCTCTTATCTCTGTGCCCTAAGCATTTGAATTACAGGTGCTCACTCTCAGCTAAGAATGCTGGTTTTTTGGGATGCCGGCAAAGAGACCGCCTGTGTGAGGGTATAAAAGGTGATCACTTTACATTTCTAATATTTTTCTCACGGAAGACTTTTTATAAAAAGCAAAGTTAAATCACTGTCTTAATTCATTTCTGTGCTGCTATAGTAGAACTCCAGCGATGAGGTAGTTTATAAACACTAGATGCTTGTTAGGCTTATAGTTCTGGGGGTTGGGAAGTCCAAGTGCGCAGGTCATATTGGTTAGAACTTCCCTCCTCTGTTATAGCACGGCAGACAGTGTCATGGGGTTGAGGGAGAGCAACAGATGTCCTTGAAGCTTCGAGCCCTTAGACTCCACATTCATCCATCCATGAGAGGGCAGCCCCAGACATAACCACCACCCACTGGGCCCTACCTTAGGGTCACCGTCACTGTCACACTGGGGACTGTTCCCACTACACACGGGAGACACATTCAAATCATTAGTATCTTGCCCCTGTCTTCCCAAATGCATGTTATTTCCACATACAAATTGAAGCATCCATCTCAAATTCCCCCAAAGTCTAAATCCATTCCAGGGCCAAGTTAAAACTCCAAAGTCCAAGAGGAGCATCTAAATCAGGTACTCTAATTCATCCTGAGGCTGATTCTCCAGCTGGGAGTCAGTGGACTCAAACACGTTATCGACTTCCAAAATACAACTATGGGGCAGGGATGGTGGCCAATGTCTGCAACCCCCAACACTCTGTAATCCCAGTGTAATTCTCGGAAGGCTAAGGTAGGAGGGTCAATTCGAATTTTAGTCCAGACTCTGCTGCACAGTGACTTCTGAGCCACTCTGAGCCACAGCGAGATCCCATCTCAATACCACAAATATAATGGTGAGATGGACGTTTGGCAAGTCCAAACCCATCAGGGTGAACGCTTAAATCTTAAGATTCCAGGATAGCCACCTGCCACCTCCTAAATGCCCTAAAGGGTTTAGGCCCCAAAAGCATCAGGTGTCCACTCCTCAGCCTCTGCTGGGGTCAGTTCATTCAGCTTTCCCAGGATGGGGTTGGACATTAGGGGCATAAGTTGGACATTAGTTTGGGGGACTTTAAGAAGACCTTATTCCCAGGCCTTCGCTAGGCACTGCCATGGTTGGGACTCTCTGCGGTAACCCTGCCCCTTTGACAAGTCTCTGCCTGAAGTTCCAAAGTGTCCAACATACCTTTGAAAATTGGTCCCATAGCTCATACACGGAGTCAGCACACATGGATACTTACAGAGCTCACCACTTCTGCCCTTCTGAGCTAACCTAGTCCAGCTTGAGGCACATCTGGGCTAGTCCAGGAGTGTTGTACCAGAATGAAGAAGTCTTCCAAGGTGACTCTGGGAGGCAGACACCTTTCTGAAAACCTTGTCTTCAAAGTGCTAGCTTGTCTCAAAGATCTCAGAAATATGGTTAAGGCCACTGTCTTATTATCCTGATCAACGGACTCAGAATGATCTCTTGAGCAAAAGGTTACTGGCTATAACCTCAGTAGTCTCTCCTGGGCGTGCTTTTCACTCTTAACCATGCCAGGCTGCAAATCTATCCATCTTTCTGCTCTGCATCCCCTTTAATTATAAATTCCATCTTTAAATCATTTCTCTAGTCTTTCAGTCAAAAGAAACTACGCAGCCCTCAGCAGGCTTTGCAACTGCTTAGATATTTATTCTGCCAGACATCTTACTTCATTGTTCTTTGTGTAGAAGTTTTACACACACTCCTAAGCCAGAATTCTATAGGATGAAGATGGCCCTTCCTCTAGTGCTCTGATCCTCATTCCCATCGGAGATCCATCTCAATGCCTTTTACCATCAGGCTGCCCTTCCTTTCTTCTCCCCTTCCCCTTTAAAAAACAGGGTCTGGGTATGTATTATAGGTCAGGTCTCTTGATTCTACCTCCCAAGTGAGTGCCACATTAGGAGAATAGTACTGAGATTACAGGTGGGAACCACCAAACCCTACTTTTCTAAGATTGATCAAAACTGCTTAACTAATTGAAAAAGCCCCACATTTTTTCTGTAGTCCTGAGTCTTCGCCAGAATCACCATTAATACTCCATTCCTAGCAACTGAGGCTTTTTCCAAGTTTATT
The DNA here is from genome assembly GCA_026225945.1 of Cricetomys ansorgei. Lineage (NCBI taxonomy): Eukaryota > Metazoa > Chordata > Mammalia > Rodentia > Nesomyidae > Cricetomys > Cricetomys ansorgei. The sequence continues at coordinate 4,009,156 of JAMJFZ010001868.1, read as the reverse complement.
CTTCCAAATTCTCCCATACTCTACTACCTAGCCATTTCCACACTGCAAAGGAATTGCTGTTGCAACAATCCCCTTCTCATTACCTATTGGTATGTTTTGTGCTGCTACGACAGAATACTATAGTGAGACGATTTATAAAGAATGCAAATTAAGAGCTTTAAAATTTTATTTATTTTTATTTTACAATAAATTTTGTTTTTATAATAAAATATTTTATTTATTTATTCCTATTTATTTTTATTCCATTCCAGAGGCAGAGACGTCCAGGGTTGATGGCAGCAGTATCTGCTTAGGGCCTTCTTGTTGTATCATCCACTGTAACATGGCAGAGGCATGACCCACATGAGCACACAAGAACGCAAACACACAATCTCATGCTCTGTTGTAACAGGCATCAATCCAAGCTGGAGGACGCAGCCCTCAGGTACTAAATTCCCAGCCTGCAGCCCCACCTCCCAGTACTGCCGCACTGGGGACTAAGTTTCCAACATGCACGTTTGGAGGAGACCCCAACCACAGAAACCACTCATTTGAGCATTCGCTTTTGTAGAAATGGCCACTTTGGGATATAAATGATAGGTGGTCCCTTTGCTCAGAAAAACAGAAAACTCGTTCCCAGTCTCTCAGGGTGTTTGAGTGGCAAGGATGACAAAGATTTAAAATATATACATAAGGGTTGGAGAGATGGCTCAGTGGGTAAGGGCACTTGTTCTGACAGAGAACTCAGGTTCGATTCCCTGCACCCACGTAGGCGGCTCACAAACATTTATGATTGGAATTCCAGATCCTTAGGGCCAGGCAGGCATCCCTGAGGTGCATAAACACACATGCAGGCAAAACACTCATAGAAATAAAATTAATAAATCCAAAATAAATTAAATCTACAAAGAAGAGACAGCTCCACCCCCAAGTACAGGAAATCATTTGTTTACCAGAGGACTGGAGGTTTTCTTCCCACTAAGCCCCATCACCACCACCGTGACCATCTCAATTTCTTTTCAAAAGCCAGGAGTTAGTGGCAAATTATCAGGGAGTAAAGTGGGAGGGAAAGACTTCGATGCAGAATTCAGAACTGCTCTCTAGAAAGGAAAGTATGGGGAGGCTTGTTATCATTTATTTCCTCCGTATATCATCCAGTTTCAGCTGTCTTCTGTTTCAGAAGTCACTCCCCCATTTCTCACTTAGGTGCCTAAGAAACATCTCGCAGGCATCTCATTCTCTGTCACCAGCGTTTCATTATTTCTAAACTGTCCCTCTCATGCTCATCTCCCTTTCTTCCTGGCGATCCACGAGTCCTCGTTTAGCAGTTTTCAGAAGCCAGGGAGAAGAAACGTTGCAAATAATGTTAAATATGATTAATATCTTGAATTCCTTGAAATATGACATGCATGAGTTACAATGAAACCTCTTTTATTTCCCCATGAAATGCTTTTGCATAATGAGAAAGAAAATGTCCTCTATGCCCTAATCAGCCCTGACAGTTCCTGGACTCCCAAATACTTTTATTTATGGCATTATTTATTTCATCTCTAACAAACAGAGGAGGGGCACAACACCATCTGAGGAGCTTGCAGGGGAGAAAGAGACAGACCAGAGTGGGGGAACACAGACTCTGAACCAGCAAGGAAGAGGAACTCTTCAGATGGCAGGGAGATCTGGGAAATGAGAGGTCAAAGACCTGGACCCCCGGAGAAAATGGGTCACTCTCCCAAGGCTGAGAGGATATCTCTGAATAAGAAAGTAACTCTAGATTGGAGAGATGAGGGCCATCCATCAAGGGCCTGGATAATGATGAATGAGGCTGGAACCCAAGCTAGGGAGGAGGGGATGCTGCGGCCGGAGTAGGCCTAAATGAAGGATGCTTCTTTTGAGACAGGAAGGAGTGGCTGGCAGAGGCCGGAACCTTTCCTAGTATTTGAAGCACCTTGGGGGAGGAGAGGGAGCCTCCCCCTGCAAACTACTGAGCTCCTGTGTTCCGCAGACCCCTTAGCTAGTGGCTCCAGTTTGTATGAACAACGGAGGAAGTGAGATCCCAGGCTACCTTGATCTTGCAAAGTACATGCACAAATAATAATACTGTTCAAAGCAGTCACCATTCCAGAGGGAGGCGTGAGGTCATTTTGTTCCTTTTAATTGCACCGACTCTCAGCTATTTTTAATTCTGAAGACTTGCATCCACTGGCGCAACTCACTCACAAGCTCCTCTGTGTGAATTCGGATCATTCCCTTTAATCTTGCGGAGCCTCCGTTTTCAAATCTGTAGAATGGAGAGAAACGATGGCGTCCCTCCGCTCGCTCTCTCCCAGCCTCCTGTGGAGAACGAGGGAAACCAGTATGCGACAACAAGGCCCGGGACAGCGAGACCCTAGGGCAGGACAAACCTCCCAGCAGCCTGTGCCAAAGTCCTTCGAGAGGATCTTCTCGGAAGGCGGGGGGTGTAGTTTCCTCCTAGGTTCTAGAACTCACCGTCCCACCCTTGCACTCCGGCGACCCCGCCCTAACTTCTAGGTACCACCCCCTTCGTGCACTCCGAGAGTTGGGAGGTCACGCAGGAGGGCGCCGGGAACTCGTTCCAGAGCTCGGACCCGGCCGGGAAGCGCGGCCGCCTCACGTCCACAGCCGAGAGATCCGGGACGCCACCGCTTCCACCTGTCCACGCCGGGACGCCCCCCCCCCCAGGTTCCGTTCCCTCACCGGGTCCCCCTCGGGCCGGGGCCTCCCCTCCCCCCCACGACCCCGTCCGAGGCGCCGATAGCGCGGGCCGCCCCGGCGCCAGGCCCCGCCCCGCCCCCATCATCATTAGCAGATATTACCCTAAACACTTGCTCCTTACCTCCTTTCTCCCTCCAGGCATTGGCGAGGCGGGCTGTCAATCAGAGCTGGGCGGCAGCCCCCCGCGCGGGGGCTCGGAGATGCCAGGCTCGGCGACAGGCGGCGGCGGCGGCGGCGGCCACGGCGCAGACACACGCCTTCCCGCCGGCGCGCGCCGGGGTAGAGCGGGCGGCCGGGCGGCCGAGCCACCCCCGGAGCCGCGCGCGGGGCGGGCAGGGCCTCAGACTCGGCATGGAGCCCGAGATGCAAGCGGCGGAGGAGGGGCCCAGCGCGCCCCGCATCTACAAGCAGCGCGGCCCCTACAGCGTCCTCAAGACGTTCCCCAGCCGGCGGCCAGCCTTCGCCAAGCGGTACGACAGACCCACGCTGCTGGAGCTGCCGCCCTCGCGGCCATCCCCGCTGCCGCCGCCGCCGCCCTTCGCGCCGCTCGCCGCCGTGCCCATCAGCAGCAGCGAGCCGCCGCCGTTCCCGACGCAGCCGTCCTACCCGGCCGGGTCAGGCCGGGCCCCCGCCGCCGCCGCCGCCTCGTCGTCGTCGCCGTCGTGCACGCCTGCCGCGCCCCCGAGCCACCCCAGGACTCCGGCGCCGCCGCCCACGGCCCCCGCCGCCTCGTCGTCGTCGTCCTTCGCCGCCGTCGTCAGGTACGGCCCGGGCCCGGCGAGCGGCGCGGGCAGCAGCAGCGCGGGTAGCGACGGCGCCAGCCTGGAGCTCAGTGCAGGTACCGACTCCGGGCCGCAACTTTGCGGGGCTCGGGCGGCGGCGTGGGGACGGGGGTCGGGGAGGCCGTGCACGCGGGTCCCGGTGGGCCTCTGGAGCGTGCCGCGCTCGGGCAGCCCTAACTTCTGGAAGGTTCCCGGGGCCCGGGCTTCCGACGGCGCGCGCGCGCCTAACAGGTGGCTCCGGGGCGCGGGCCGAGGGCGGGGGGTCGCGGGGCTCGCAGGCCAGGGCGGGGTGCTGTGGAGGGGACAGGCCCCGGGGACGGCGGGCCGAGGTGGCTCCTCGGAGACGCCCGTTTTCTTCCCCGCCACTTCACTTTTTCCTCAGGCCACACTTCCCTTTCCCGCCCGCCGCCTGGTTCTTTGCCTCTGGAGGGCCCGTCCTTCGCCCCCCTCCGGCAGTCCCGGGCCTCTGGGGCTCCTCCTGGGGTCTCTGGGTTTCTTTTTCTCGGTGCGCTCCAGTTTTGATGGCGCACCCTTCACACGCACACACACCAGTTTTATCCACGGCGGAGACACTGAGTCTTCCACTCGGGTCAGCCGTGGACCTGGTGCCCAGCTGAGCTGGGGCGGGGTGGGGAGCGCCCCTCCTCCAGCCGCGGATTTGAGGGCGTCTACGGAGCAGAGGTACAACCCCACCCCCACCTCCCACCCCGCTGGCCGTGAGACGCTGGTTTCTGTGCGGTCGCCCAGTCTCTGCACCTCCTCCAGGGAGTGAGAGCGCACCGAGCAAGGCCTGCACCCAGCCTCTGCTCCCGGAGGAAGGACACGCAGCCAGGGTTTGGGGCTCCTCAGAACTAAAAGTCCCAGCTCTGGCCTTTCAGGCACTTTAGAGCCTCCCAGATTCCGATTCAGCGAATCTAAGACTTTTTTTTTTTCCTAGTGACAATACACGGTCATTGTCTCTGAAGGAGTTATAGATGCCTATGCTAAGAGCTCTGCTGTTTGTCAATATTTTGACACGTGAAGGGTTGGTTTGGAGAAAGAAAATGTAATTACAGGTTATAGGGAAGACTTGTTTCTGTCGTATCCCCCGGTGGTTTGGAGGTGTTAGGGATTCTGAGCTGAGATTCTTACATGGGCTTCCTTATTGTTTCTGAGGTGATTACCCCCCCCCCTCCGCCCCATTGCGCTTGCCCTAATATCCCATTGTGTTCTTACATTCATTGTTCGACTCTCCCCTGCTCTCATTTTTTGAAGGGTATGGCTGTACCTCAGGCCAACTTGGAACTCCTCATTACTTGGGCCTCAATAATTACACTACTTCTTGAGTGTACCTCAGCTCTGTGTTTTTATGTTGTTTTCAGCAGTTTGGGTCCTTTCCCCATTTCCCACATTTGGCACTCTTGTGTGTTGGTTCCAACCACACCTTTGGGGACTTTCCCCCTTTATCTGCCTTCCAGTCCTTGGTCATTTACTTCTTCCAGTCTTTTACTTCCTCTAGAACACTACCTCCCTCCTTACCATCTTCACCCATATATTGCTTTTCCCTGACACAGTCTCTGGATTATTTCTTAAAGCCTCGGTTTCTTACCATGGCTGCTCTTGTTCCGGAAGTTTCTCTGTCATCTTTCCTTCATATGGAGTTTTTTGGGTTTTTTTTTTTCCTCCCCTCAGTATTCTAGTGTCCTGTTTTAGTTTGTCTCTGTCACAAGTTAGAAGCCATTGTCACTGAATCTAAAGGTGAGAAGGAGCTGTTTTGTTTTGGATGGCCTTCAAACGTTCCCGTATTACCAGTTTTCTCAAGCCCTTCTGGTTGGGGATTTTCTTGGGGGTGGTTTTTTAAGTGTTTTTGTTTGTTAGTGAGGTCTCCAGAGTAAGGTGGATTGGATGGGAGTATGGGACTGGATGTCTACCTAGTGATTTTGGAACAATGGGTACTGGATAGTAGGTATGTTCTAGATGCAAAGGAGAGGAGAACCGTAGAATTAAGGTACTATTGATCACTTATGGACAGACCATCTTTCAACAGGCACAGTGAAGTGAATGGCCATCAGAGGGACAGCCACATGGAAAGCTGATTGGTTCTTTGAGAACTAATGGTACCACTTTGAGCCAATGAGCTTGTGTGCTCACCAGGGTCTTTGAAACATGTGGGGCGGGGCAGGTAGGGCTTCGCCTGTTGCGTTCCCTCAGCAGTGTAATTGTGAGTGTTGAGGCCACCTTGTCAGCCGAAAATAGTCAAACGGCCTGTGATAAGTGAGCTCAGGATGAAGAGGTATGACTGACTGCCCAGGGTAAATGTGAAAAGATGAAAGGACTGAAGTGAATCTTATTTGCCATTAAATACTACAAGCCATTGAGAAAAGCAATATGTGATTAAAAATAGATTTTTTTTCAACATTCTTATGAAATCTCATGAAGAGTATAATTTTCCTTAAAAGGGGTAATACACCATGGTTTTAAAAGCATATTTTTCCTCTGTGGGAGGCTTAGAGTTAAAACCCACGTAGATCTTGATATGCAGCCTAAATTTGGCATCAGGAAATGGGAAATTGCATCTTTAAGCAGAGTACAATCAAAAATGAATTACAATAAATCCTATATAATTGCATAGGTCATTCTCTTTAATGAGATTTTATTAACCTGACTGTCAAGCTTTTGAGTCAGGCAGATATTTTATCTTCTTCAACTGATAAAAGTGTCAGCCATAAACCACCATATAAATATTCATAAATCTACACATCTGTGGCAGCCTATCAGCATCATTCTTTTGGACATTAAAAGCATTCTAATTACTTTCTGTCTAGCAGAGCTGAAATGCTGCCTGTTATAGTATGTGCTTGGCAGGCATGATTGCTTTTGTTTGCCATCACAAATAGCAGCATCCTATTTTATATACCGATGGTCCAGAAAATATTCAGGGATTGACTGAGCAGGATGAATATTAGGAAGCACCACCTGCTTTTGATAGAACTGAGTATATTAACTCATCTGTTAATTTTTGACACACCATTGATTTATTTATTTAGAAAAATTGCATCCTCTTTTGCTGTTGATGTTTGCCATTACAAAAAAAAAAATGGATGGCTTGCTTTTTTTTTTTTTTTTGTAAAGACAAGGGTGCTGTTTTCCAAAATGCTTTAATTTCCTAACTTCTGTCTCCTGTACCATACCATGAAGTCCTCTTTAAAAACAAGTTAATGTTTTAAGAGAATACTCTTATTTTGAACTAGTTGGAAGTCCTTTAGTAGATATAATGTGTGGATACATAATAGGTCACTAAAATTTTTCTGCCTCTGCATCTTTAATATTAACATATTTTACCCTTGGCTGGGCTAAAATCAAAAGGTTACCTTTAATCTTCAGTACTGTGATCTCCCTCAGAGATGGAATTCTCTGAGGGATGGGCTGTGAGGGGCACATTCTGTGCACAGCTTTCCTTACAAAGAAGGCTGTTAAGTAGAGAAGAGGTTATGTTTGACTGCCTATTTTCCACCCCTCCTCTTAGTCATTTATCAGATTTAGGATGGATTAAAACCACATAAGTACAGACTTTCAAGAAATGACAATCTTAATTAAAAAAAAAAAAACCAAGAGTTTAGACTTTAGAATCAGGGTGGATCCAATTAACAACACGATGTTATCTCCCAGTAGGCCTCACACTACACACAATAAGGCCTAGTAAATTGGAGATGTGGTCATTCAGAGGGCTTTGGAGTTGTGACTTATTAACATTGTGTGTGGGGGGGGGGATTCTTGTAAGAAAGTTAGGGATAGACAGTTTTTTAAAGTCTGTTTGTAGACTGTTGATTTTGTACTTCTCTGCTATCTCGCAGGTGTAAGGCACTCCATGACAAGATTAAAAACATAAAAATGGTTAAGAAAATGAAAATACACGCTCATGATTTGCTCAGTTAAGAATCCAGGATCATGGGCTGAAAGCTGGCTCAGTGGTTAAGAGGCTGCTCTTGAGGTACTAAGTTCAATTCCCTGAACCCACATGGCAGCTCACAATCTGATGCCCTTTTCTGCTGTGAAGACATACATACAGAAAAAAACACCTGTATATATAAAATACACTCGTAAATAAATCTTTTAAGAATCTGGGATCAGTAGTCATTCAGGAAACATCATAGGAAACAGAACTTTTCTCCCTTTCTTAGTGGTAAGGGTCTGTCAGTTCCTGCATTTCTGACTAGTCTGTCCAGAAAGCTGAAGTATTGCGGATTATAGTACATAGGAAATGGAAGAGTTACTGCCCACCCCACCTCCAAGTGCAATGGTAATATTTTTATCATACTCTCTTGTGTGTTGGTGTTAAAATATACTGCCCAGATATTTCAAGGTTTTGAAAAGAGGGAAAATTAAAGGTTTACAATTCCCATTTTTCTATAGATCAGTTCTGGGAGCAAATTTAGAATGATGTCTTTTCAAATCTGCAAGCAAGAACTATTTTGTGATCGTTGCTATTCTCTGATTTTCTGAGTGCACTTTAATAGATTATCTTCATAATGTAGTATATTACATAATGATTTTTTCTCAGCATGTTATGAGTTTATCCTTCAATTAAGAAAACAAATCACGCTTGTCCCTAAGTCATATTTTTTCCCTTAAAATCTATGCTGTAATGTGATTCGTCAATATGATTAAGACTTCTCAGTGTTTTGCAGGACAGTGAACAAATACACTTGAGCAGCTCTTTCTAGACAGTTCTGTTTTAGCCTTTCCTTTTGTATTTGCCCCTTTTGTCATGGTTACGTTAAGGGTGTATGGGCCATAAATCACTTGGGACTGTGATGATTAAAATGCAAACAGTAAATATAATTTAAGGTCTCGTGTGGGATTATAGGATTAAAATGAATGAAAACTGCTCTTGTGCTAGAATTGAGCATTCCCAATCAATACCATCCTTTGAATTTACAAATAAAAGAATAAAAACAAGGAAGTAAAATAGAGCGAACACCTCTCCACTTGTGGGGTTCAACTGTTTGCTCCCTAGTTTGGTTTGGGTCAGTAAAGAAATGGTACCCAGGGATCTGTAGGACTTAGGACAGAGGTATAGACAGGACTCTGCACCGTAGTCACTGATGAGCCATGGTGTTTTCTGCCAGCTCCATCTTCCACTGAGACAGTCCATACTTCGGAGCTCTGGCACCATGGTATGTTGTGGGCTGGAGACCTCAGGTGAGAGTGGTCAGCATAGACCTTCAGAGAGATTTGTGGAAGGATTCCTAGTCTCCTTGACTTAGTCACAGGAGGATCTAAGGAAGGGTAAGGTAGTATTGCTCTCCAAAACAGGAAGTGGACCAGTAGGTAAAGTGCTTGTCTTGCAAGTGTGTTCAGATTCCTAGAACCCAGGTAAAGCCATTGAGTCAGGGAGTTCTTATACAGATGACCACCCCATTTTGAGACAGTGTCCCTTATTTGAACCTGGAGCATTGGACCTCATTGAACATGATCAGCTATTCTGGCTAGCCAGCAGGTTCCAGATGCGTTCCTGTCTCTGTCTACCCAGTGTTAAGATCACAGGCATTTGCTGCCTCACTGGCTTTTATGTGGTTGGAAATGGAACTCAGATCCTCATGCTTGTGCAGCAAGCTCTTCACTCACGAGCTGTCTACCCAGCTCTACCTTGTTTTTAGACAAGGTCTCACTGATTAGACATTAGGCCAGCTGGCTGGCAGGCCAGGGAGTCCCGGGGTAACCCTTCTGTCTCAGTCTCCCAGTGCTGGGATTACACACATCCCTTTTTTTATATGGGTGCTGGAAATGGAGCTTGGGTCCTTGTGGTTGCAGGACAGCCATTTTACTAGTTGACCTGTCTCCTCATCCCTCAGTAGGTATATTGAAGCACTGTAGTGGCCTGATTCTCCCAGCCCAGTGTAGTCTGTAATCCTGTCCCGGACAAAAGTTTGGGCTTGGAATTCCTCAGAATGGTGGCATTCTACAGACTTTGAGGAGGATATTTTCTGTGTGTTGGGGGCACTGCTGGGATTTCTTAATGCCTTCCAAATAAGTGATCAGAACAGGACATTTGGGCCCCTCTTCCCCAATACTACTTTTACTTTGTGAAAATGTGCTAAGAAAAAACCAAGGTAGAGCTTTAAGTATTAGAAGTCGTTCTTGCTCCCCTCCCCCATTTTTCTTAGGAAGGGGCCTCGCTGTGCTGCCTAGGAGGTCTTCACCTCTTGGGTTTACATGATCCTTATTTGGGGTGGTACATCTGTGCCACAGCTCACGGGTAACAGACTGCTACAGCTGTGATTTCCTTCATCTACATGCTGAGTCTCCTAGAGGGTTTTACTGCATCTGTGGCTCTACCCCAAAGAAGACCTCAGCCACCTCATGAATTTTTACTTAAAAGAATCTTTGTCTTCCCCAGACCAAGCAAAACAAAAAGTACCTAGCCAGTGTTTTCCAGAGGAAGCTAATAGCTAACTACATTTTTATCATAAATAAGAGTTTCTGGCCTCTGACTCTCTATATTAATCTGGATAAGGGGTAAGAAGAAATCTGAGGCAACCTCCTTCCACTGAATAAACCCTTAGACGTGTCACTCTGTACCAATGAGATCTATTTCTACATGGTAGCGAGCAGGAAGAGGAGCAGCCTGTTTCAGTCACACTTAAGATGCATGGGACAACATTACATAATGCTTTCAGGATTTGGGAGAGTTTTTTCCTTTGTTTCTGTAGCAAGTTGATTGGTTTCTCTTTGTTTTTAACTTTCCATTGCTAGACAGTGTGCTTCAGAATTCGGGTATGTGGGCTTTGTGGCATCCACACTTTTTGCTGTCTTAGGAGACTTGACAGTCCAGTGCAGATGGCTCTGAGAAGAGAAAAAACCTGTTTTCAGATGGTGCTTACCAGATCATTCTAAACACTGGCCTTAACAAGAATTTCAGATTAGCGCAGGTGTTGGGTGACAGTTTTGTTTCGTGCTCATCCTTTGCCTATAGAGCCTCTGTTTTAGCTTAGGTTTCTATTGAGCTCTTCACAAGGACTTACCTCTCGTCTCCAGTTTGCGTCTGTGAGCTGTGTGGTTGTGGCAGGGATTGTATCAGCTGATGAATAGCAAGGGCAAGAGGGCACTCCAGAAATAGCAGTAATGATTGCAGTAAGGCCTCCTATCAATGAGGAATTGAGTCTGCAGTGGCTGGCTCGATTCATTAGAGTGAAGATATTAATGAAGCCAATGATGTGCGTTTAGACCTGTGCAGGCCAGAGCGGGATATCTCTATACAGTTCCCAGCCTTTTCTCAGAATAAGGGTGACTTGGGCACCTACTGGTCACAGAACAACTGGGAGCTGTGTGTCCTTTCCATGGTGGGCTCACTAGGCCTTTGTGCGTCGGAAGGTTCAGTTGGGAATTGAGGACTGGCTGCTAATCACTGATATGTCTCTCTTATTTCGTTCCAGAGAGCCGAATGATCTTGGACGCCTTTGCGCAGCAATGCAGTCGTGTTCTTAGTCTCTTAAATTGTGGAGGAAAACTTCTGGACTCCAGCCATTCTCAATCCATGATTTCTTGTGTCAAGCAGGAAGGCACTAGTTATAACGAAAGACAGGACCAGTGTCACATTGCAAAAGGAGTCCAGAGTCAGACCTCTGACAACATAGACATAGAAATGCAATATATGCAAAGAAAACAACAAACTTCTGCCTTTTTGAGAGTATTCACTGACTCTCTCCAAAATTACCTTCTCTCGGGGAGCTTCCCAACCCCAAACACCTCATCAGTCAGTGAATATGGCCACCTGGCTGATGTGGACCCTCTCTCAACCTCCCCAGTGCATACATTAGGTGGCTGGACCTCCCCAGCAACATCTGAGTCCCATGGTCACCCATCTTCCTCCACGCTTCCAGAGGAGGAAGAGGAAGAGGAGGAGGAAGGCTATTGTCCTCGATGCCAGGAGCTGGAGCAGGAGGTTATCTCATTGCAACAAGAAAATGAAGAGCTCAGAAGAAAATTAGAGAGCATCCCAGGTATGCGGCCACACTATGTGCAGACAGCTGCAACTTGAACCTATGATTGACTCAACTGTCCTCTATGCATGTGTCTGATTAGTTTAGGTGATGGGGGTAGGGCCAGGTTGTTGAAAAGATGAAAAAGCAGGATGTGTAAGGTGTCATTGGCTTGCCCAGTCCAGGCAGAAATTCCAGGACAAGCACTAACCTGTCTTGTCTGTGTTAGCTACATGTTCATGGTTAAGCCCTAAAGCCTATAGTCTTCATGAAAGATGTCTCTGTCAGTATATAAGTAATTCCTGTATGTGATGCCTTAACATTGATGTACATCAACTGTTAGAGGAGTCTAAGTAAGAGCCCTTTAAAAGTGGCCTGTATTTAACAAGGCCTTTGTGTTCCCTGGCAAAATGCAAATGAAACCAGCTTTGCATTAGAGGATGTGGTCTTTTCTGTCTACCCCTTTCCCTGGCCTCCCTTGCTAAGTTTCAACTGGCAGTCTCTACAGCATACAACCTCCTCCCCCAAAATTAATTTAGAAATTGCAAGCTAATAGGTCAAAGATGAACCATCAATTAAGCTGGCCCTAAACTATTTGTGCCCCTAGTGTGAGGCAGTTCCTGCCTCTTAAATATTCTCCATTCTCAGAGTATCAGAGTTGGAGTTTTCTTATGACAAGACCTCTGCATTTTCATTGTGTTTTTTCCTCTGCTGTGAAGAAAAGTGCTGAAGAGGTGGCTTAGCAGTTAAGAGCACTGGCTGATCTTCCAGAGGACCTGGGTTCAATTCCCAGCACCCACATGGCAGCTCACAACTGTCTGTAACTCCAGTTCCAGGGGATCCAACACTCTTCATACAGACATACATGCAGGCAAAACACCAATGCATGTGAAATAAAAATAAATAAATCATTTTTAAAAATTTTTCAGAAAGGAAAGTACCAATTTCACTTATATCTTTGAATTCGTTCCTATGTGTGTGGGACTTACATTGACACTAAGATCCTAAGCTAGAACAAGATCTCTGAGCTCTTTTAATCATGTGACCCTCTCAAAGATGATAAAGTCAGGGCCACATCTCCACAGTCTACACATTTATAGTTAACTATATACTCAAATACTTCTATGCTCAAAATAGAAGAATTTCAAAATTTTAAGATTGGTAAAATACATATAAATAGAAGTTTTATCTTCTGTTTAAGCCTGTTATTTTTGTTGTTGGTGGGGGGGGGGGTTGTTGTTGATGTTTGGGTTTGTTTGGTTGGGTTTTTTTGGTTTTTTGTGCCATATAATAATTTAGAAATAAGGAAATACTGAAGAGATTCCCTGCCTGTTTGTTAGGCTACATAAGATGGAAAATCAGAAACAAATATTATTTGCCTAACCAGACCCAGGTATGGTAGTTCATACTTGTAGTATCAGAACTTGGGGGGGCTAAAGCCAGGTCATCCTTGGCTACAGGAATTTGAGGCCAGCATGAGCTACTTGAAATCCTGTCTCAAAAAAGAAAACACACACACACACACACACACACACACACACACACACACACACAGTTGCTGAATTAGAAATTAATCTACTTTCCATGTTTCATTAAAGAACTTCTCCAAATGGAGCAGAAATCTGACTTAAAACATTGTGGAATCTGACTCAGTGTGTTTGTCTTGGAAGGAGAGATGAGGGAGGTAAATCTGGGGTCGGGGTCAGGCAGCAAGTCTTCAGGAAACACCCTGAGAAGACCTGGGAAACTGAAACCATGGTGTTGCTTGTCTCTCCAAGTCAGAGAGAGGTGGTCACGCAGCTAACGGCACTATAGTTTTACACAGTTCTGCCAGCCCTGCAGATACTATGGTCCACTACTGTGTAAGTTTTCCTTCAGTAATTATCTTACTCACATTCCTCCTTTTTCTCAGGGAGCAGAAGGTAGTGTCACAGAGATGGGCAGCTGCAGAGACTGACACCAGCCGTTCAGAACCATAGCCAGCAGAGGTGCTGACTTCATAGCAGCTCTTAGCAGCCCTCCTTGGCATCATCCTGGGTAGAAGTTCCAGAGTATAGGAAGAGGCGACACAATGTCCAGAATATTACTAATTTCTAGTCCTAAAATATGTGGCAAACTGTGTTTTTGACATATCATAAATTTGGGAATCAGCCAGGCCAGGTTCTGGTATCAAGGACAGTTCATTGGTGGCCTGCTGCTGGTCACTGTCTGGACTTTTCAAAAAGGTAAAAATTGCTATAATTTCTTGAGCACTCATGATAATTAGATAGATACTGAATGACATTGGTTGGAAGGAGTCACTACAGTTAGTGTGGATATCCCAACCTTATTGAGGCACTTTCTGTGAACCTTGAACCAATAGCCATTTCACATAGTAATGTTTTAATGATGTAGCCTCGTCAAAGATGACGAAGTCAGGGCCATTCCCCACGATTACTATGATTACATTAAATATACATGGAGAGGTAGGCATGGTAGCACTCACCAATCCCAGCACTGAGGCAGAAGCAAGAGGTCCAGGCATTCAAGACCATCTCCAACTGTTTGAGGCTTTCATGGTTTACATGAGACCCTGTCATCATCATGTCTGTGGAGACCCAGCACAGTCATTAAGAGTGCTCATAGAGGATGAATATAAAAATACCATATAAATCCGCCATGCCAGTCAATGTAAGCCACACCCATCCGTATGTCCCTCTGAGAAGAAATAACACCATAAATCACAGCTGTCTCTTATAATTTTTTTTAATACAAAGTCCATAGTTAATAAAATAAACCTATAGGGGGTTTTGCTTGAGTTTTATTTTTTTAAGATAGGATAGCCTTGAATTCTTGCCTCCCACCCCCAGAGTACTGGGGGATGATTACAGGGTTGTTTGCTCCTCCATGCAGGTGTACGTGGTGCTGGAGAGTAAACCCAGGGCTTCATTCATGCTAGGCAAGCATTGGATCCCTGAGCTTGAAAAACAGTCTTAAGATCACAAAATGTCCCAATTAAAATACCTCTAAATTTGTAAGTACCAAATACAAAGGATTTTTTTTAAAAAATATATTTACTGAGACAGGGTTTCATTGTGTAGCCCTGGCTGGCCTGGAACTTGATCTATAGACCAAGCTGGCCTTGAACTCACAGAAGTCAGCCTGCTTGTGCCGTAAGAGTGCTGGGATTAAAGGTGTGTGCCATCATGACTGGCCTTGTATTTTTGTTCTCTGCATATCTGATTTATATGAGATTCCATACATAGAGTAAGTCAGACTGGGGCTGGAGAGGTGATTTAGGTGGCTCAGCAGTGAAGAGCACTTGTTGCTCTTGCAAAGGACCTTGGTTCCCAGAACCCACACAGCCATTCACAACCAAATGTTATTCCTGTTCCAGGGAATCTGGCTTCCTATTCTGACCTCTTGGATACTCAGAACACGTATGGTACACATACAAGAAGGCAAACACTCACATACAAAATAAAAATAAGAATAAATCAGAATGGGCCAAGCTGTGGTGGTGCACGCTTTTAATCCCAGCACTTGGGAGGCTCTGTGAGTTCGAGGCCAGCCTGGTCTACAGAGTGAGTTCCAGGATAGCCAGAGTTACAACAGAGAAAACAAAACAACAACAACAACAAAAAACCAGAATAGATCAGACAGTATTGTCCTGTGTCTGGGTTAGTTCACTTAGCTCATCTTCCCAGCTTACCCACACCATGGCAGATGACAAGTTCTTCCTTTGGGCTGCATAATACTCCACTGAACACTCCTTTGCCTGTTTTTCTATTGTGGAAAAGTCATATCTTTTCCATGTCACAGTAAGCATGAAGTGTGAATGTCTTCTCAAGGTGATAATTTTATTTCCTTTGCATGTATTCCAAGAAGAGAGATTCTAGGTCATATGGTAGTGCTATGCTTAATTTCTTTTGAAATCTGCATACTGAGGACAGCAGTCTTCATTCCCACCAGCTGAGTATTTTTGTGTCTTTGGAGAAATATGTATTGGATCTCCTCCTGCCCCCCTCTTTGAAACAGTCAAACTCTTGATCCTAAATCTCCCAAGTCTTGACATTATATATGTATACCACTGTGCCTGGCTCTTGCCTGTGTTGGGTAAGGGGTGTCTCACTGGCCTGTAGCTCACATTTAGGCGAAACTGGCTTCTCCACAAACCCCAGGGCTCCTTCTTTTGCCACCATACCCAGCCTACTATACAGATGCTAGAGCTGGATCCAGGTCCTCATGTTTGTAAGGAAAATGTTTTATCGACTGAGCCAGCTTCATCTAGTAGGAATTCAGTTTCTGGTCTTATGTTTAGGTCTCTTCTGTAGTTTTTATTATTTATGATGTATGAATTGGTTATTGATTTTTGTGTATGGTGTAAGTTTTCAGTCTGATTTCTTTCCAAGTAAAAATTAAGTTTAGGGGGTCTGGAGAGATTACTCAGAGGTTAAGAGCACTTACTGCTCTTATAGGACCCAAGTTCAGTTCCCAGCACCCACAATGGGGCTGTTCACAGCTGTCTGTAACTCCAGTTTCAGGGAGTCCAGCACCCTCTTCTGACCTCTGTAGCAACCAGCACACACGCATGACTCAGACATTCACTCAGGTGCATACTCTTGCACAAACTGGAAATAAATAAATCCTTAAAAAATTCAAAAGAAGCCAGTGGTGGCACACGCCTTTAATCCCAGCACTCCAGAGGCAGAGACAGGCTGATGTCTGTGAGTTTAAGGCCAGCCTGGTCTGCAGAGTTCCAGGACAGCCAGAGTTACAACGGAGAAACTCAAAAAAACAAACAAAAGCAAAAGAAAGAGAAAGGAAGGGAGGGAGGGAGACTGACTTCTTTTTCCCAGTATCGGTATTGCCAATATTTTTATAAAAATCTCTACTTCTGCCAGGCGTGTTGGCACACACCTTAGGACGAAGAGACAAATGGATCTCTTTTAATTCGAGGCTAGCCTGATCTACATAGCGAGTTCCAGGCCAGCCCAGGCTTAATAATGAGATCCTGTCTTTATATCTAAAAAAGCAAAACCTATTGTCATCTTTTTTTGAGACAAGGTCTTAGTATATAGCCTTCAAATTTTTTATCTTTCTGCCTTCCACTCCCTGAGTGCCAGGTCTGTAGGCACAGGCCATCACACCTCACAGAAGTTCTGTATTGTAAGACACCCATTTGTGCTCATTTTGGTTTATCCTCCTACCTCTGTGAGCCCACATCACAGACAAGGAGGCAGGGACGTAGTAGATGGGAGAGCAACTGTCAGGGTAGTTGCATTGTGTGCTCACCATGTGATCCTGAATTAGCCGGTGAATTATTGAATACTATGGTATTACTTGCAGAAACACAAAGCTTAGGCCCTCTGAGTGCCTCCTGTACATGCCTTCAGCTAATCAATATGTAACCTTGTTTCATTTGTGCTTTGGGTGTTGGCACTTTGGCACTACAGTGGAGGGCCATTTTAATAGTGAAATCCCAAATAGAAGTATAAGGAACAACCCTAAATAAACCATGACAGGGACACTTGTTTTCAACTTAAGAACTGAAACAAGGCAACCACAGCTGGGACAATTGTCAGGCGACTCAAATTCCAAACTGCTCTGCACAAGTCTGCAAATGGCTTGCAAAAGTTCCGGTTTGGGGAGTTCCAAGCATTCTTTAGCAAGCACGCAAACTTACAAATACAGAATCCAAGAGGGAGTAGTGACTCACTAAACTATAGATATGGGAACTCACCCCACTTGTCTCCTGGCGTCATTATCTAAGGTTAAACAAGTAAATCAGTATTACCAGTTTGGGGTAAAGGAGTTTTGTACCAACTAAAGCCCCTGGGAATAGCTGCAGCTGTAGACTTGTGCTGCTTGCTAGCTGTGACTCCTCACAGTCATTTGCCCATTCTGAGCCTCAGCCTCCCTCCCCTTCCTTAAGGCAAAGTTAACAATATCATAGGGATATGGAAGTGTTAAGTTCAGTAAGTCTTCCCATGAACATTTAGTATCTCCTTTAAGAAAAATTGTTCCCTGAAGCTGGAGAAATGGCCCAGCAGTGAAGAGCAATTTTAGTTCCCAGAACCCATGTGGTGGCCCACAGGTTCAGTTCCAAGGAATACAGCATCTTCTTCTGACCTCCACAGGCACCAGGCATGCACATGGTACACATATATGCATATAAGCAAAACCACTAACAAACATAAAACAAATCTTTTTGTTTTTTGCATTTTGAGACACAAACTCTGGCTGTCCTGGAACTCGTTCTGTAGACCAGGCTGGCCTTGAACTCACAGGGATCCGCCTGCCTCTGTCTCCCAAGTACTGGGATTAAAAATGTGTGCCACCACCGCCTGGCAAAACAAATCTTAAGAAAGAAAGAAAATTCATTTCTGAATGTTAGTAGAGCATGCCTGTAATCCAAGTACCAAAAAGGCTGAGGCAGGAGGTACTGGATACATAGTGAAACTCCGTCTTAACCAAGAAAGAAAGAAAAGAGAATCTAACTGTTGTGTGCCTAGCAATGCCGAGGCTTGAAGTGTTTTTCCAGATTATCAGCAGTGTTTGATTTCAGAAAGAGGCCACAGAGCCTCAGGTTTGTGTCACCTTCTTGTAGTCAGTCTTCATTTCTCTGGGGTCCTGTTTGTGGGAGGTAGAATCCTCTGACTACCAGTGCAGCTGAAGATGGCATTGCACTCCTCATCTTGCCTGTTTCTCCTAAGAGCTGAGATTACAGGCCACACCACTATGCTTGGCTTTCTTCCCAAACATGTTTTGGAGACTCAACCCTCAGGGCCCACAGTATACCAAGTGTCCAATCTCACTGGATAGTTGTGATTCCTGGTCAGCCTGATTGTCTTAACCTCTGTTCTTCTTTCCACCCCCAAAATATGCTGTTCTCTTCTCTTTGCAAAACCCCTATGCATTCTTCAGAGCCCAGTTCAGGCAAGGTACTCTTTGTAAGAGATCCTTCCCAACCTCCAGTAGAATCAGCCATTCCTTTGAGCACACACCATGCATGCTTCTGTTAAATTGTTTTCAAGCCTGTATTTACCCTGATTATCTTACTCTCCTGATGTCCTGATAAGGTGAAGGGTCATATAATGGTGCTTGAGGGCAAAGACTGAACCTGTCATCTTGATGTCTCAGTTCCTGTTGAAACAAAGCATTGTCTTTACCAGAGCTCCCATCATGCCACTGTAGGCAGACTAGTACTTGATGCTGGTCATTTAATTTGAGAGACTTCTGTTTGGGAGCTTATTTTACCATACAGAGATGTTATAGTTAGGCTACTTGAAGATTATTACTAAAGGCAGCAGATAGCTGGAATTGTTAGCAAAAAAATGAATTAAAATAAAAAATTTCAACTTTCCTATAAAAACTATTGAGTAATATTTTGAGGAGTTTGAGGTTTTTGACTAACAAGGTAGATAAAATAGTGCTTGAGGAAAGGAGATAAACTGATCAAGACTTTAGCTTGTATGAGCCTGTAGTTCAGTCATTCAGGAAGCTGAGGCAAGAGGATGGTGAGCTCCAAGCCAGCCTGGGCTACTTGGCTGATAAACAGTACAGGCACATTGAAAGTTACTAACTGGAGACCTACTCAGCCTTACATGGGAGTTGCTTTCCCAGTATAGGCACGAGGTGGCAGCCAAGTTATAAGGCCTGAGGAATTCACTGGACTGCTACTCTTGAAACCCTGGTAGCTCCCAGTAGGCATTGTTTCTGTTGGTCCTCACAGTAACTGTGTGGTAGGTATTGTTAGGTCTCAAACTCACAAACTGCTGGCTGAGACATCTAACATCACAGTGAACCTGGCCTTATCCCAGTTTTACAGGCACGGTAACAGAAGCTCAGAGAGGTCAAGTAACTTACCCAGGGTCGTCCATCAGTGATGTCAGAGTCATTTGAAGCAGTAGTACCCAACAGTTACTGTAGAACTGTTAGTCTGCTTTTATCTTCCAGTGTGGTAAGGACTCTGACTGAGTATTTAGCTGTTTTCCCTGGTGGCCATGAAGCAGCCTTAGAGACTAAGGGTGAGGAAGGGGTTTCTATGCTGTTGTCACAGATCTTTTTTCTTCCACAGATTATGTGATGAGGATTATAATGTCATGTTCCTTAGAGGGAAGAATGCTAGAAGCGTCAGTGTCAGAATGGGTGCTAGATACTTCTTGGCTTCTTTTCTAAGCTCCTTTTCTTTCTTAGTGATTTTATAAGACAAGATGTTGCTATGTAGCACAGCTTGGCTTTGAACTTGTGAAGGTCCTTTCCTCACTTCCCAACTGCTGGATTACAGATGTGCACCACCACATACAGTCTCTCCTTTCAGTAGAAGCTTCTATATTTCTTTTCCTCATTTATTTTCTCACCAAGTCAGCACAAGGGAACAAAGGAAACCTGCCTGGTGGGTCAGTTGCTAGTCAGTCAGAGTGGTTTGCTTAAATTCTTAATTTGCACAAGGACGCAAATCCTTTTAAGGCCTCTGGGGGAGTAGTTGGTTCCTTGGTGCCCTATTGATATTTCTGTAGCTATGAGCTCTGACCTATCTCTTCTCTTTTTAAAGGCCATAGGACACAAGGCAGCCTGAAATGTATAGAACCTTCCAGAGCACACTGGTCCCCATTTACAAGTGCCATGTCCTCACTTGAGAATTCACATGTTGCCTGTGAACTGTACAGTATCTGAATGAAAGGACAAGTGGCTTTCCATAATTTTCTGACTGTGGCCTGCATTGTTTCTGGGCTGGCCTGAGGGTATAGCAATGGGTCAGGCTGCTTTAATTCATCCCTGCTTTAGTTCACCAGTCTCCATTTTCAAGACTGACTGATAAGGTTCCCCCACCACACACACACACACACACACACACACACACACACACACACACAGAGAGAAAACATTTCACTTGATTCTACAGCTTCCCTAAGTAAGTCTAGGCAAGTGTCCAAAAAGGTGCCAGCCAAGAATAACTCACAACCTTGAGGGGAATATCCAGAGACCTCTGTCTCGGGGCAGATGGCAAGGGAAAATGTGGAAGGTGGGAGAAGGTGAAGTCCAGTGTCTGGGCAGAGGTGATTACAATTTTTTTTTTTAATTTTAAGATTATTTTATTGGGGAGGGTGCTTGTGGACACACTCTGTATGTGCACCATGTGTGTGCAGGAGCCTGTGGAGGTCAGAAGAGAGCAGTATGTCCCCTAGAGCTAGAGTTAGCAGTTGTGAGCCACCCCAGTCTGGGTGCTTGAATCAAACCTGGGTCCTCTAAAGAGCAGCAAGTGCTCTTAATCTGAGCTACCTCTCCAGCCTCTATTTCAGCCTTTTAGATGGTTGGTTAGTTGTGAGCACATCCCTAGTCTCTCTGGCCTTCAGCTTTGTCTCCAGTGTCAGTACACAGGACCCACTTACCTTAGAGCTCCTGACACTGGAACATGGACATTCAGTGTCCCCTTCTCCCAGCACGAGTCAGCTGGCCTGGTTAGGACTTGTTCCACATGCTGCCTAAATGTCTGGCTGCCTATGGAGTGAAGCGGGAAGGGGGTGAGCTTCCAGCTTGTCCTGGCGGTATAACTAACACTGCATGTGTAGACGCAAGAAACAAAAGCTACTTTGGTGAGTTTTAGACAGCTTTCAGTTGCTGTTAAGTTGCTCCCACTATAGAAAGATTTAAAAACACACATTAAGTATCTCTTACCCAAAATGCTTGGGACTGGAACTGTTAGCATTTCCCTGCTTTGGATTTAAGGATATTTACATAATACATATGAGATGCCTTGGGGATGATGCCTAAGTCTAAACATAGCATATAGTCAAGTTTCATATGTACATTATATGTGTAATATGATTCAATTAGGTTTACTTTAATGAAAAATTTTAGTGTGCCTGTCTTTTAACTGTAACCATCACATGTGGTCTGGTGTGACATTTTTCACCTGTGACATCATGTTGGCTTTAGAAATTTTCAAATTTTGGGACAGCTTGGATTTGAGATAAAGGACACTCCCTCTGTACCACTTTTCATGAGAACGACACTGATGACTGCCATAATCCCACAACCGAGACAAATCATTGTTAATAACACTTTCCCATCTCTTTTCAGTATCTTTAACATCATTGTAGTTACACTGAATTTTCTGTTTTATAAGCTGCCTTGTAACTATTTTTGTGCTTAAATTTAAAATTCTATAATATCATGCAAAATAAGGGTCAAGGGAGGTTCAGTCAACCCTAATTAGTTTGTGAGAATTTATAAATTTTACTGCAATTCCTATACTAAATCCAGGGTTGCACACGTCACAGGACATGCCCATTCCTTTCTCAAGTTTGCTGTCTTAAAGGGGGGGGCGGGGAGAAAGACAGAAAGGAAAAAAGAAGACTTAGTATGTAGCCCAGGCTGGTCTGGACCTCAGTCTCCCCAGAGCTGGCATTACAAGTGTACGACACCATGACAAGCTCTTCTCTTTCCCGATTAATACTCAAAGCCAGAGGCATATTCCTAGCACAACATCAACAAAGTGGATTGAACTTGTAGTTGGTGTTGACGTTAGGGGCACCTGACATTTTGCCTCAATACTTAAATTTTTAATTAAAATTAAAATTTTTTTCATACAATATATGTTGATCATTTTCCACTCCCCAGTTTTGTGTTCTTTCTCTTTCTCTAAATAAATAAATAAAGTCGGAATAAACAAGCAATGAAACAAAAAGTGCCTAAGCAAACAAAATAAAAGTTCATTAAAACAAAAACACAGAATTTGTTTAGTGTTGGCCAGCTGCTCCTGGTCATGGCCTGCCCTGGAGTGTGATTGATACCCACTGAAATTCCACTGGAGAAAAGGGATTTTCCCTTTCCCAGCAGGTTATCAATGGCAAATAACGTCTTGGTTTTCCTCTTGCTGAAAGCTAGCTAACGTGTGCCATTGCTGTTTCTCCCCACAGTGCCCTGCCAGACCGTCCTAGATTATCTAAAGACAGTGCTGCTGCACCACAACCAGCTTCTGCCACAGCCTGCTGACCAGCCCACCGAGGTAGGAGTGTACGGGTGGAATTCGCCTCAGGCAAAGCCTACTTCTGGCTTCTAGTCTCTGTGGAACAGACTGACTGGCCAAGCAAGTCTGTGGCAACTTTATGGGTCTGTTACTGTGGGCATGTATTCTGTTGAGAAAAAAAACCTGTGTGGATTTAACTTACAAAGATTGATCTACACTTCAAAGGGAAGGGGAAGCAGCAACTTAAATTACATGTGGCCAGGGAAGGGGGAATTGGAGATAATGTCCAGCATGCCCTGGTCTCCATGTGCCTTGCTTTAGGGTGTCTGACACTGACATTCTCTGGGGTTCCAACATTACATCCCAGACCCTGCGCACAAGCTCTTTTCTTTCTCTGAGTCGTCGTAAAGAAACCAGTCTCTCATTGTATAGGACAGTGGTCTCTTGGTGGTAGGGGCGTTTTAACTGGCTACATTTTCATAAGATTTTCAAAGCGCAGCCTGAGTATACCACTGCCTTCATGTTTTTAGACTATGAGTCTCCCTTCCTCGGTTGTGCTTCCTTCTTCCGTCACAGCATGCTCCCAGAGCACAGTCTGGCAGCACTCCCACACCACGCCACCGCATATCGCTGAGATTCTGCTCATCCCCATTAGCGCCCTAGTGCTTCTGAAAAGGTTCTCAGTTCATGCTTTCCAAATGATGACTTATTTTTAAGTGATAAAACATGTCCAAGACTGGTCTCTTTGCATGGTCTCCACGCTTTGATTTCATTACCTTTCCACCCTGTAATCTCACTACCCTCAGTACTCCCCAGGATCACCTGCCAGGGTGCCTGTTGCTGGGTGTCTGGTCCAGGAGCCCTTTTTTAGCCTGATCCCTCAAGCTCTCACTTGCCCCATGGTCTTTGTGTCAATATTGTCTTGTGGTTCCCTGTCCTTCAAGCTCATGACTTCTTCATCCATCATTCCTGAGTTCCTTCTTTCCTTCTTGTTCTCTACTGTCTGTCATCTGTTTATATGGCTCCTGCTGCTGCTGCTTCTCCTCTCCTTCCTCCTCCTATTTCTCTTCCTCTTCTTTCCTCCTTTTTCTTCCTTCTTCCTCTTCTCCCCTCCTTCTCCCCCCCCCCCCTTTCTCTGCCACATGAAGGCTAAGAGGTCCTCACAGTTCCACATCACTGTTCATTGCTCGGGCTGCCAGTGGGATGCCCACACCCTCCTCACTCTGCACGCAGTTGCTCTGACATTGGCCTGTCCTTGCATTTTCCTTCTGTGAAGGCCTTATCAAACCCAAGTAGAAGCTCCTGACCTATCACTGGATTTCTTCTTAATCCCAACATTCCATGTTAATTTTCTCCTTTCTAGTCACTTTTAGCACTTTTTACCTCTCTCCACTTTGCACAATGAAAAGATGTCTTTCTAAATTAAAGATCAAGCCTAAATTAAGATCCATAATTGAAAACCACATTTGTTAACTTTTTTTGGTATAGAACACAAATGAAACGTGTACTTCCTCCAGGAAGTGACTCTGATTGCCTCTCCCTGCCTGTGCTCACATAGCACATGTAAGTCAAAATCAGAATCTGCCAACTTGTAAATCTACACCTGTGACTTCCGTTTGGCTACAAGTTTTTGAAGACAGTGAGGGCTGTTTTTAATGTAACTCAACAATAGGTTAGGATCAGTAATCTGTTGGTAGCTAACTGAAGTGCATAATCAGTACTCCCAAAATAGAAAGAGGGATTGGGAGGATGACTTAGCTGGTAAAGGTGAAGTGCTTACCCTAGCAGCACCTTGTGGAAAGCCAGGCATGGTTCCTGGTAGCAGGCACCTGTAATTCCAGCACTGGGAAGGCAAGGACATACTTGCTAACCAGTCAGCCCAGCCAGTCTGTGAGCTCCAGGTTCAGTGAGAAACCCTGTCTCAAAATTATGATGGAAAGGCTGGACATGGTGGTACACATCTTCAAGCCATTAATCCCAGCACTCAGGAGGCAGAGACAGGAGGATCTCTGTGTTCAGAGAGTAGCCTGGCCTACAAAGTGAGTTCCAGGACAGCCAGGGCTATACAGTAAGACCGTGTCTCAAAAAGAAAAGAAAAGAAAGAAAGAGAAAAAGATGGAAAGTCATTTAAAGAAAACCCCAACATCGACCCTTGCCCTCCACATGAACAAGCATAAAAATGAACTCATAACCCCCACATACAAATAGATAAGGACAGGGCATTGCCTGTGTTTCCCTTGGATGGGGCTATTTAAGCTTTATTGCCTGTCATCATTATTACTACACTGTTTTTATTGTCATTCAGGCACCTGAGAATTTTCTCATTTTTATTATTTATCACATTTTGTTTCTTTTAACTATGCTAAAACAGGATTATAACTCTCATCCATAACCCACAGGGCATTCTGAGTTGTGTTTAGGGCTATAAATTACTTGTTCTCTTTCTTTTTCTGTTTCTTGATGAAAATTACTTCCAAATGGTAATTCTGCATTTTATGAGGCTCATGTTTTATGTTGAGCTGCTGTGGTTTGGAATTGCACAGGACTCTTACATGATTTTCTCAAAGATTTGAGAAAGTACCTGTCTGGAATTGCCAGCTCCCTAGTCACGAGCACTCTCATCTTGCAATAGACACAGTTTATGGGCACAGCTCAATATTACGGGATGAGTGAAAAACTCAGCCTTCCACCCCATTCTACCCCACTCGGAGTTGTGATTCCCTGGAAAAGGTTATAACCTTGGAAAAAATAGAACCCTAATGTTTTCTTGCAGGTAAGCACCACAGGAAAACAGGCATTGTTGTTGTTGTTATTACTATTATTATTATTATTATTATTATTAATTGAAAAAATAAACAGTTCAAGAAATAGCTGTGTGCTTTCCTTCTAAGGCTGATGATGAGTGTATTCACAGGGATTATAAAAGGAGAGGTTTTTTTTGTTTGTTTTTTTAACCTTCATTTTTATTTTTCATGTGTGGGTGTTTTGTCGTCTTATGTCTGCATTATGTGCATACAGTGCCCATGGAAGCCAGAAGAGGGCAATCAAATTCCTTGGGACTGGAGTGACAAATGCTTGTGAACTACCATGTGGGTGCAGGGAATTGAACTCAGGTCCTCTGGAAGAGCAGCCACTGCTCTTAACCACTATCCCATCCCTTGAGCCCCTCGTTTTAAATTCTTAGCTCCAACACCACCATTGCTGAGCATCTGCTTGCACCTGCCATGTCAGTAAGCCTTGTGCTGCATCAGTCACTCAACCAGTGTTTGCATCTGCTGTGTGTTGCCCTGTCCTCAGCCCTGGGAGCAGGTTACTGCATGGAGCATACAAATCCTGGCCCTCGAGAGCTCTTTGATGAGAGATGGAGGGACACCTTAACAGAAACTGAGAGTCCGAATGTTTGTTTTTTCACCTCTTTTGAGACAAGGTCTCATTCTGAACCCCAAACTGTCCTGGAGCGAACTATATAGCTAGAACTGGCCTTGAACTCTGAGAATATCCTCTGCCTCAGACTCTAGAGTGCTGGGGTTATAGATGTAAGGCATCATGCTTGGGGAATTTGGTATCATTGGCCCTATTTTGACAGAAAAGAGCTGAAGTTGAGAATAGTTTCCTCCCCAGGCTGAACCATGGCCCATTTTTTTGTTGTTGTTTTGTTTTTGTTAATGGGTGTTTTGTTTGTTATGTATGTATGTGGACCACGCGTTTACCTCAAGCCCTAGGACTAGAGTTACAAATGGTTGTAAGCTGTCATGTGAATTGAATCCAGGCCCTCAGGGGCCGAGCCATCTCTCAGGCCCCAATCCCCCGCCCCCAGCTTTATAATTGTCTTACCTGGGGCAAGTGCCTCAGACTGCTCATTAATTGTTCAGTAAATAATGCAGCTGTTACTAGAGGGCTTCTGCAAAAATGCTTAGAATGAGTGGTTCTGAGCCAGTTTGGAGCCCACCCACCTTAAGGCCCACCCACTGCTTGGGTTGAAAGGTCATTCTCTGGAGATGCACTAAGCGCCTTCCTCTCTGTCCATGAGAAACAGTGATTATTTTCCCTTCTGCGTCATCCATTCAACTCGCCACCATTTCATCTAGGGATGGTGTGTTCTCCAGCCTGGCTAACCGAATTGCTGGCCTTGGCTCCCTCATTCTTTCCTCCGTGCACTGCCCAAGACTATACTCACTGCACTCTCACCACCTCTTACAATGGGCAGCTGGGCTGAAGGGACCTGTGGGCCCTGGGCTCCTGCTGATTTCTGATCAAACATGTGCACAAGGTCCCATAGCCAAGGGTTTGTGTGCTGCCACCTGTTGACTTCCTAAAGCTAGTGCAGTGTCATTCCCTATGTTTTAACCGCGTGGTTCTTAACCTTCCTAATACTGCGACCCTTTAATACAGCTCCTCATATTGTGGTAACCCCAACCGTAAAATTATCTTCATTACTACTTCATAACTATAATTTTGTTGCTGTCATGAATCATAATATAAATATCTGGTATGCAGATGGTCTTAGGAGACCCCTGTAAAAGGGTTATTCAACACCCAAAGGGATCAGGACTGTCAAGTTCAGGTAGCTTTCTCAAGTTAATAAGACATGGAACCCAGTTCTTTTTAAAGTTAACTTGTCTCTTAATTCCGTGCAGAAACCATAACCCCAACTGCCTTCCTTAAAAGAAACAAAGTCACACTGTCACCTTCAGGAAAGTGAGAATTGCCGACGTGATGAGTTTCTGTGCGTGCTGTTCAGTGACTGTTTCCTAGTCAAACCTGGTACCCTCCGCCCCACTGGCTTTCACACCAGTGCCTTCTCAGTGCCTAACTAAGCAAGAACTTTGCGGAATAAAACCCTGTCAGACCGAGACAGTGCCAAATTTATAACCTGTAGTAAATTTTCAGAGTTGTAAAACTGAATGAGTTTCCCTTTTTTTTATTTTGTACACCTTAATTACTGGGGAAGAAGTACATTAAAACTGAGATCATGGGTTAATTAATTTGTCCTGGACTGTAGAATTTTATGGACAGCCAGAACTAAAGTGATGGTTGCGTGGGTGCAATTGACTAAACATGGCTTATAAATGTTACAGAAGTCCCCATAATTAGTCCCATTGCAGCTATTTAGCTTGGGAATTTTACAGCAGGCATAAATTAACAGCAGAAGGTGAAAAGTAAGGAAAAATTTTAGTTGACACATTGGCATTTGCAGAAGCTACAATTTGAGAAAAACTGTTTTGCATTACTGGTTTTTTTTTTTTTTTCCTTTCCTCCTTTCAAACCCACTCTTCATGTTTCCACTGTAACACAATGACAATCATGTGTTAGGTGCCTGAAACACAAGTAATGCCTATTAAAATAGACTGCTGGCGCCATTTCTCTAAGAACTTAACTGCCAGCCAGAGGATGAAGGGACCTGTTTGATCATATTCTTCAAAGTCATTTTTGCATATTTAATAGATTGAAAAGGAAAGTTACAGGTTATATTTAAATAGTGTTCCCTGTCATTGGATCTTGACACATTTTAACCTACCTGTTAAAATTCGAGTTATAAATAGCTCCTCTTTCAAAGGTGTTCATTATACCTCATTGGCTCTTGTTATAGAAAATGCAAATGTAATTTGAAAAGTGCCCGTTCTGAGTGTGAGCAGTTACTTGTGCTCTTCAATGCCCGGTTCATTGTCAGCATAGCCACTTGGTTAAAAAGCGTGTTTGCCTTTGAAATGGAGATCACTTTGGCTTCTGGCTGGCTGGCTCAGTAGGTAATGAGAAAATATTTTCCTTTTCCAGGGAAGCAAGCAGCTGTTGAACAACTATCCTGTCTACATAACGAGCAAACAGTGGGACGAGGCTGTAAATTCTTCTAAGAAAGATGGGCGACGGCTCCTGAGATACCTCATCAGATTTGTTTTCACAACCGATGAGCTTAAGTACTCATGCGGCCTTGGGAAAAGGAAAAGGTCAGTGCAGTCAGGAGAGACAGGTCCCGAAAGACGCCCTCTGGATCCAGTTAAAGTCACGTGCCTCCGAGGTACTGCATCCTTCCCCTCAGTGTCCACCATCCGTGATCCCATTTCACTGCATTGGCTGTGGCTCCCCACAAGTGTTCAGCCGTTACTGTATTTTGATTTTTGTTTTTTTTAATCTTTGCACCAAGACCTTCTAAGCTTCATGTGGCCCATCTACTTGGTGTTGAGAAGCTCTGTAAACAGTTCTTTGCTTTAGCTTTGTTCTCACTTATTGGTACACAGGCATCGCATAGCACCTCATGTTTCACGCTTTCAGTTAAGATTTTTCTTTACTGCCTGAGAAAGCCACATTCAGCAAAACTGGAGCATAGGGAGATACACACAGGGAGGGAAGATACGCCATTTTGTAAATAATTGGTAAAAAAAAATCTTGCTTTCACGGGCCTCCATCTGGCTTGCTTCTTTAGGAATACTTGCAAAGCATAACCTGATGTAGGCTTTACCCATAAAGGTAAAGGTTTTAAAGGTTATAAAACCTTTTTGGTTTTTATTTTTTAAAAAGCTTCTATATTAAACATTCTGCTTAGACAACAGCTTTATCAATATATTAGGAGTTGCTTTGGTTTCAAGTTGCAGGTCAGGCAGAGGTTGGGGAACTAGCAGTTAATGGAGTGGGTTCCAACAAAGACAGACAAGTAGAAACATAATAGGGCCCCAGAACACACAGCAGAAAGCACATGTGTGGCCCTTCACAGTCAAGTACCAATTTTATTGATGAGAAAGACATGTTGATTTAGTCTGGATAGGAATCCAGATTTTTCCTAGTGAGAAAGTCACAGTATACACTGTGTGTGTGTGTGTACACATATATATGTTGTGTGTGTGTATATATACACACCTACACACACACAGACGCGCGCACACACACACACACGGCTTTGGCAGTCAGAGGGCTTGTCTCTGTACTCATGGGGGATGCAGACTTCGCTTGAACTCTGTAACCCCTGCTGCCTAAAGTACACATGTCCTGTTAGGGAACAGCTAGGGTTCTTTAGCTCACCCCACAGAGTTCTTGTTCAACAGGAATGAAGGGTGGGTTTATGCATGGCTCTCAACATCCCAGATGATTCTGATGCAAGTGACCCATGCTTGGGAAACCACTTGACACAAGAGTATCAGCAGTAGCTAGGTTCCAGTGCTGTAGAGAAATCCTCTAGGCCAATCCAAAAATTCAACTTACTTAGCAAGACCAATTGATGGAATATCTAGAATCTCTTATTTAGCTAATTGACTATAATAATTCCCTTTATTCACCAACATCATCAGAGGTGGTAGAGTTGCTCATCAAGAAGCAGTGTTGAGCTTGGACTTACTATTTGTGGAGCCAAAGTAAAAACTAAACCAACTGTATCCCTTCTGGGAAAATGATTCTCAATAGGTAAAATGCTAGGCAAAGAGCAATTGAGAAATACACTTCCCTTTCTTTTCAACGGCAAATACTCCCTAGAGGTTTTAGGTGGCTTTTGCTCTTGCACATGAGAACACTGGAGTGTTAGGTTGGATGTAGTGAGCGACACTGTTATGGCATTGCACTAGACATCCATGCAACTTCTCAGAGTGCTTCTGGGATAGGTGAAGCAGCCTTCCTGGCATCATCTGTCAAAAAACCAGCTGTTTTCTCTCTCTTTTTTACTGTTGTTTGTATTCCCACAGAATTCATTAGGATGCACTGTACCTCCAACCCCGATTGGTGGATGCCCTCAGAGGAGCAGATAAACAAAGTGTTCAGCGATGCTGTGGGTCATGCCCGACAGGGGCGGGCAGTGGGGACTTTCCTGCACAACGGGGGCTCGTTTTACGAAGGGATGGACCACCAAGCTTCCCAAGATGAGGTCTTCAACAAGAGTTCACAGGATGGATCTGGGGACTAGCAGACAGAATCACCCCACCTTAGCAATGGTGTTTTTGGCTTTTGTTTTGTTTTGTTTAAGAGCTCCAATTGTGAATGTCCGTTTGTCACCTTAGAGTCCAAAGCATGTTATTCTGTCATACTTTACACATTCTCAAACTTAAAACTCTCTTGACCCACTGCCACAGTTCCCAAATAGAAATCCACGTTAGGGTTTTTTGGGACATTACTGCCACTTGCAGTAGGTTTGGGGTGTATGATACCACGGAGGAGAAGGTCCAGTTGACATAAAGTCATTACTAGCTAGACATTGAGAGTGTCTCCTGTCCCAAATCTTCAGATAAGCCTGGCCTCCTGAGCAGAGCTGGTCTCCAGGGAAGGTTCGGTTAGTGTTCCTGCACATGGGGGAAGGGAAGACAAGAGTTGTTTTAAAGGACATACAGCAAGCAGTTTCTTATTTAATTCAAGTAAGTTGTCTCTCGATTTTCCGAAGACTTGAATTCAAAGTTCTCAGCAAGCACACAAGATGGGTGGCTTGGTAAGCTATATTGGTAATCCCGAGAACAGAAACCATGTCTGTAGAGACTGGTTAAGTGGAAGTCAGCTACTTTTTGCTATTTTACAGACAAAATTCACAGTGTTGATCAGAAAGGCAATCTGATTTTTGTGGTTTACAAGCAGGAGATGTTTTTAAAATATCTTTGGGAATCATCCAAAGATTGAAAATCATTTTCAGATGCCTCATTTTGTACGTTCCTAGATGCACAGCATCCATTGCATTAAATCGTACTTTGTGGACACAGTGCCGGTATGGTGGGTTCAGTGAGAATTCCACTAACCAGCTGTTTGCTAAGATCAAGCATGGGGATGATTGACAGCATATGCTGCTGACCAGGGGTCTACTGTTATAGACACACATCTTCTAGGCCATTCTGACAACTATGCAATGGCTTGTTCTCTGAAATTCGAGGACCTTCCTGGGCTGAGTAGAGGTTTTAGAATATATGAAATGTTTCCTGTCGTCATGGATGAAAACACCTCATCCAGCTGTGCCTCCTCATTCCCACAGTTCCTCTGTACTCTAAGCTCTGAGTTACAGGTCTGCTTCCCTGGTTAATTTGTGGAGTCCATATGTGAGGTTAGTCGTGCCCTGGGAACCATTTCCTGGCAAAGGCTACAGAGGTGCTATCGTTATTGCTGAGAATTCAACTTTAGATATGAGGAGAGACTCGCTTTACCAAATGAGTCAAGATTACTGTGATCTTTGTGGGACCAAGAGCTAAATAGGTAGCATCTAAAAACTGAAATGAGTAAATGAGCCATCATTAATGGATGAGACCAGTGTCTGACTACGAGAGAAAGGGGTATTTCTTGATGTGTGATCAAAGGTCTGAGAAGTCTGTCCTAGGAAAAGTCTGTCTTACCTTTTTCCTTTAAGTTTGAAGGTTCTGCACATAGCTTCTGTGCACCACCTTGGAGCCTTCTGTGGTGCAGGTCTTCCCAAGGGTGACAGGAACACTTTGGGCACCAACTCCAAGCCTTTGACTTAGCTTTGACTTACCACAGTGTGGGGCAGGGACAGGAACCACCAGACTGGCTGTTGTTTCTGCTACTTGAAGGACTCCTGTGATAGACTTAACACCACCTTTGCTTCCTAGGCCTGCTCTCTGCCTCTTATTCTCACTCCAGGCGAATGTCTGCTCTGTCAGCAGTTTCCTACAAAGTGACCAGTTCTGAAACCGTGGAAGTGATACTGCCCATTGTGTATGTGAGGAGACTAAGGCCCACAGAGCTGACGTGCTCAGCATCTGTAGCCAGTTCTCGTGTTCTGTGGGCCTAGGACCTGTGGTCCTCAGCCCCAGTCAAGTGTCCATTTTTCCTGCCTGTTTATGCCATTTCCGTTACTTCTTTAGCTTAGTTCACTGCCTAACGCCAGCAGTCACTTAGACTCGCACATCGCTCAGTACTCTGCTAGCTCTTTTCCCTCAAGTGTACCCATTTAAGGCTGGGGTGCAAGGTCAGGCGGTTTCCTACATGGTCACCTAAGTGTTAAATCGGCCTGCAAAGGGTGCCTCCTCTGGCAGGGATTCAGTGGTTAACAGTGATGTTAAATACTGGCTGCCCTGATTTCTCCACAAGCCTTTGGTTTGGTGTTTGGAGGTCTGAGGATGTTGTCTGTCAACTTGGTTTGATCTTCCACATTCTGGCAGTCAGACGTTGCGCACACACAAAACGTAGTCTTCTGTGAACTTCTAGAATTACTCTGAATCATTTAGTGTTGGCTCGAAGTAGACGTAAGTTAAAAACAGATCAGAATGCAGCGTGCAATTTCATTGATGAGAAACGTGTTTTCCAGGCTGGTGTGACTAAACGTGATGTTTGTCAATGATTAGGTAGGTCCAGTGTCGCAGCTATTAGAAGCTCCATAGTTAGTAGTGGCATCATCATGGTGTATTATTTGTTTTCCAAATTAAAAGTACTGCTTCTCACAGTGATCTGATTCCCCAGGCACAGATCTTGCCAGGAGGAGGGGGACTCTGCAGTGCCTGTCTGGGGACTGGGATGAGGACCCTGCGGCGGGGAGCAGTATTCCACAAGCATTTGATGAGGTCACGTTTCTTAGCAGCCCATTTGTGGGTGCACTGTTCAGCCTCTCAAGTTATCAAAGTGGAATCATTTGAATTTGTAGCTTTTTTGCTTAAGTGTTTGTATCAGTCCTGAACCCTGTTCCTCATCCATCACACCGTTGAGGGTACTGTCCCCGTGTGATTTCTAAAACTTCCCTACGAAGGTAGCAAGGAACATAGCCGTGGAACCAGTGGTTGCTTCGTGTTGTAGATCGTGCCTTCCCCCTCATTAGCATTAGAGGAAAGGCCTTCATCGGGATGATAAGGAGACATGTTATTGCAGTCTTTGACTTGACACAGTGACTCGACATGGCATCAGGTTACAGTCACTGATGGCAATAGGATTGTTTTTTTCATTCAGTCCAGTAACGATTCTTGAAATATTAGATGTTTACACAAAGTCTAACTCAAACTTTGAACTCTGCGGGTTTGTGATTCTACAAACACCTGCCATTTGATGACTTGTGCCTCATTTCTGCAACTCTGAGAAAGTGGATGGAGCTCCATGGGATGTGCACTATGTCCAGAACACGAACATGCATTGCCTTCATTTGAGTTGTTACTTTGCGGTACATGGGGTCAGATGTTACTCAGTATGTACTCTAAACTAATTCTGATACCAACTGACTACCTCCTTAGTTTCTGTATAGACCAGTTATCTTTCTTGGTTTAAAGGTCATTTTTTGGTGACTTTTAGAAAAGATTTTAATTGTCATTTCACAGTACAGATCTGTGTTAATTTGGTGACAGCTTCCACATACAGATTTGTAGAAATGTAATAGGAAATAGTTTTGCACATACGGTGTGACTGTTGCTGGTGTGTGTTTAATGTGGCGACACTGCCAAAGCTGCTTGGCAAATACATCAAGAGGGATGCTTGAGTCACAACTCTAATGCAAATGTGTCGAAACAGCAGTGTGTGTCATTATGATGTATTTTTGTAAACACAGTGATGGCTTCTTTCAGTCATGTAAGTACTGGTTAAAAATAACCACTTCACTTGAAACACTGGGGGGAAAATGTCACTTAGCTGATCGCAAAGCTACTTGCATTATCAGCCAGGGACATTAGTTCCTCTGTGTGTGTGTGTGTGTGTGTGTGTGTGTGTGTGTGTGTGTGTGCGCGCGCGTGCGTGCTTGCAGAGGAGAAGAAAGAATTGTTATCAGCAATGTGGAGGACAAAAATAATAATACCCTGTCATTTACCTTTTTATGGTAAAGTTTAAGACTTTAGCTGATAGACATTTACAGATTAGAGGCCACTTGCACTCCCCATAGTATATTGAATTTTTGGAAATACTGAGAGAACTGGAATTCTCACATTTAATGACTGGTTTTGTCAGTTTGGTTTCTGAAGGCAGTAAATTACCAAAAATGTTGCTTCTGAGCTTCCATAGCTGTCGCTAAGGGCTGTGTTCTTATTGAATCACAGTTCCCCAAATTGCAGTGAAAGTACATCTGCTAAA
Source organism: Cricetomys ansorgei (assembly GCA_026225945.1). Lineage (NCBI taxonomy): Eukaryota > Metazoa > Chordata > Mammalia > Rodentia > Nesomyidae > Cricetomys > Cricetomys ansorgei. Next base: position 3,974,792 of record JAMJFZ010001868.1, on the reverse strand, counting down.
GAGACCCTTTTGAGAACCTGGTCGCTCTGAACATTGGCCAGATGTGCCTCAGCATGTGCAGAATGATCTGGTCCCGTTGGAAATCACTCTCATGGCAATAGTTAACTACAGCTACCTAAGTATGACTCTTGATTTCAATGTGCTAGTTGCTGTGATAAGCACTTTAATGCATCCTTTCCTTGTAACCTTCACAGCTGCCCTAAGAGCTGTTCCTGCCCAGGGTGCTCACCTGAGGTCACTGTGAGCTCAGTAAGCAGAATGACCACTTCTCTTTGCCCCAGTCAAGCATAGTTCTCAAAGTCTGCCAACACTTTGGAGTGGTCTTTCTTTGTTTTTCTGATGCTATCGAGGAAAAATTGGTGTTTATATCACTAAATGTGCAGGTGCTTAAATAACAAGCATGTGAAACCCAGGCCTCCAGGATCTCTGGCATGAAGCTTGGCTGGTGTGACATCCTGTGAAAGAGACCAGAAACTATTAAAGGAAATGGACACATCAGAAGTCTAGTCCCTTCCTACTTGTGTTCTAGGTTCCTTGTACAAAGATGCAGGGACATAAAAGAAAAATTTGAAGTTTGTAACTAGATCATATTTGGAAACACCTGGTGACAGTTCCAGTTTGGTGGAACAGGGGGTTTTAACTGATGATGTCACTGTGAGAACTGTAGAGATTGTGTAAAGAATATAGTGACCTGTTGATTTTGCCTCTGTAGTTTTAGCTTTAACATCCTTCGAGAGCGTACCAAGGCCATCAGGGGCCTGGCTTGTGCCTCCTGGGAGCCAGGCATACTGGAGGCAGGCAGAAACTCCCCACTGCCCGGCCTGACCCTGCGTGGGCTAAGCCTCGTCTTCATGGCGCTCCTCTCCCTGAACGGCATGTAACAGCTAACACTTAACACTGGGGCCAGTTGCCTTTACTCTATTTTCTATGATGAATACTTGTGGAGAAACTGTGACAAATCCATTGATCCTAATATTTTTATTGTTGGAGTCTTGTGGCTTCTCTGAATAATTTCTATTTGATTGTACTGTGTAGAGTTCATACACACTGGGGATAATGTTAATAAAGCTAAAATGCATAGTATAATAGAGAATAGCAAAAATTTTTTGTGAACAATTTATATAGAAGAGTAAGTTGTTTTTTAAGTGTTAGGCCATTTCTTTTAGGAACTTAAAATGTTATAAGAGTTTTTTAAACATTCAATATTTTTAATTATAAGAGACATTTGTTACTAGAGCTAATTATTTCAGGTGTTCTAATTGGAATATTGATTTTCTTACCTCATATACCTCTAGAATGCCACATGTTCTGTTGGGGATAAAATTGCACAATAAATGTCAAGTTATCTGTTAAATGTTTTAGTGAGTTTTTTCTTCCCTTTTCATGTATATATGTGTACGCATGCTCACATGTGTGGGGTACAGACGCGGGCATGTGTACACATTGTATGCATTGTGGAGGCCCAAGGTTGGTATCAAGAATCTTCCTCAGTGTCTCTACGATACTGTTTGAGGCAGGGCCTCGCAGTCAATCCCAGAGTATCAGTAAGGTCTGTCGTGCTGTCCTTGCTGGGGATCGCCTGTCGCTGCCTTCCAGAGCAGGAGTTGCCGGCAAGCTACCACCTGCGCCGAGTTTGCGTGCATGGCAGGTGTTTTAGCCACTGAGCTGTCTCCTCAGCCCTCGTTGTGAAAACAAAACAGTCTCGTCTAGAGCCCGTTCCTCATGCAGCCCAGGCTGGGCTTCCCTGCCTGTCTCTAAATGCAAGGAAATAATCTGTGCTGAGCACCCAGGTGAAAACCGGCACGATCTAGCTTGGGGGTAAAGGCAACTGCCACCAGACCTGAAAACAAACAGCGTTTGATCCCCCAGACCTACATGAAAGAGGGAGAGAGCTAACGCCCACAAGGTGCCCTCTGATCTACACGCACCACAGCTCATGTATATCCACACGTTAAAATTTGAAAAAAATTGTTAATGTCAGAGAAGTGACTTGAAAGTCACGTGACCCAGGAAGTGGGATGGGAACCTGTCATCTAGGAATGATGAGTGACTTGAAAGAACACTAGCTATCAGGAAGCCCCTAAAGCTGCAGTTGAACCCCTCAGAATAAAATAGGTATGGGCTGTGGCTGATGTTCGAACAGGCTCTGAGCACAGAAGCAGATTGGCTGTGGTGAAATGGAGACATGGTTGGCTTTCCACTTTCAGTTGCTGCAGAAAATCTGACACCATTATAGAAATGCAAAATTGAACAAATGTTACTTCATAAGCCAGATTAAGTCAAAAGCCAAAGTTTCATTTTTAGGGAAATACAAAGGTGTTTTATTTTTGCCCTCAAGATTCAAAATTTTAGCCAATAATTTTGTCTGAAAAACAGTGCTTTTGTCCAGCCAATTTTAGTTAGAATTACAATTTCAGTTAAAATTGAATGAAAGGTAACTTCTAGCACTGAAAGGATTGAATATAGCAAGGCACATGCAGGAGAAATCTGATTAAAAGAAAACAGAGCTATGTTACAGGGTTCAAAATCCAGTACAAATATTAGTCATTTCTATGCACTAGCAAAAAGCAATCTAAGAAGGAAATTAGTAGTCTCCTTTATAAGTAGCATCAGAACAGTAGTATACTTGAAACTTCAACAAAATAAATTCCAAGTTCAAACACTGCAAACTATAAAATACGAAAGGAAGCTTTAAGAATGAACATGGAAAGCTACCCCGTAATGATGGAGTGGACCGTTAGAATGCAGTGCTCACAACTCTCTGGTCTGTAAGCAGCAGGCAGCTGCTGCCAGGCTAACTGCCAAGGGGTCCTAGCGTTCCTGGAAAAGAAAGGCCCCAGATATCCAACAGGATGAGAGCTACGTGTGTGGTAATTGGTAACTAACAAAGGCGTAGAAATGGTTCTGTGGGAGAAGAGCCTTAAATAAGGAAAACAAGATAGCAGAGATGATGGGGTCCCCACAGAGCCCATGAGGGAGCTCAGAATTCCCCCTTACAGACATGCCCAGAACCTAGTCCTGGTGATTCTAGATCCTCTCAAGTTGATAATAACCATCCTTGAACCCAAAAAAACCAAAATAGGTACATGGTGTTCTTTGCATTATGTATAAGGCAGTTAAGAGTAGAATAATTCACATGCCCGTGATGTGATAAATGGCTCTACACATTGGATTATGACTTAAAGGCACAGTGCTGACAGCACAGTCCTACGTGGATGAACCTTGAAAGTGCAGTAAGTGAACAGAGTCAGACACAAAAGGCCAGCTATTATACAATTGCATTCTTGTGAGGTTCCCAGAATAGTCACAGTTCCAGACAGGCGCAGTTCAGAGAGTGCTTCTCAGTACACTATTGGTCAAGTTAAGGAACCCGATGTAGTATGATCCCTTTGAAATTGGTTATACGCTCATGCAATGTGTTTGTCCAGAGCCTGAAATGCCTGATTAGTGGCATGCTTAGTTCGTGGCAAAATGTAGTATAAGCCAGTGGCTGGGTAACTTAGAGAAAAATCCCGTGTCCCACTGGGCAACTTGCTTTCAAAGGTGAAGTTGACTGAGAAAGGGGAACCAGTCGTGAAAGTCTGTGGCCATCAGACAAAAGAGAAATTTGACCAGGTGGCTATAACCCTGTCAGCTGGATCAACATTCCTGTAGGTTTGGTATGCTGCCAAATACTGGCCGGTCACTTTCTCATTTCTTTTCCCCCTCCATTAAAACTTGTTGGTCAGAACTTACCCAGGAAACCCAGAACTTAACCAGACGTGTAGTGATACATGCCCGGTGTTCAGCCCAAAGCTGCAAAAATCACCTGATTCTGGGAACTTAGTTGAGGGTGAGAGCTGAAGGATGATGGATGGACTGAAGCTCCTCAAAATGTGCTGGCCAGACTCAACTCAAAACGCACTGGCCAGACTTGGAGCTGGGAGGGCACTGGCCACTGGCAAGGGCAAGGCCAGCAATGTGGCTGAAACTGTAGAGGGCTCCCTGCTAGGAAACATGATCTCGTGCCATCCCGGGAACACTGCACGGAAGGAGCCAGATTGGGGGATCAACTTGCAACCACCCTTTCCTTCCCATCTCCACTAATCGAACACACTGGAAACCTCACAGTGCCCATAACCCACCATCTCCAGCCAGCCCCTGGCCCCAGCGCAGCAAGGCGGAGGAGCCCAGATACGGGCGTGAGGCAATGACTCATCTGCTCTACACTGAAATCCTGAAAGCCTTAGTCCTTAGTCATCTGAATAGTCAGCATTGTGGATCTTCTCTGACCATTCCTTCATTCAGTCTTCTGAGCGCAAGAGAAAGCTCTAAGGACCCCGTTCTGTGGATGAAGAAGCTGGTGCTTGGAGGAGCTCCAGGAGGAGTGCGACTCCACGTGGCTGCTTTTGTCCTCACAGGCCAGCCCTCAAAGGTGCTACCTAAGACTTTCAGGACCTGAGGTGGGGGGCCTGTTATGAGACTGATGAAGCAATACCTGTACACCTCCCCAGCTCTGGCTGATCCAATGAGACGACATCTTCCTTTGTGACTCCAAGGGTGGGGCTCAAAATCCCAAACATACATGAGCATTGCTGAGGTTCATGTTGGTAGGCGGTCTTGTGTTTGTGCCAGGAGACCGAGGTAGGCACTGGCCTTGCCATTAAAGAAATGTGCCATACAACATGGTGAGCCTCTGGCTTTGGGGAGCGGGGGTGAGGCAGAACTAGAGAGATGGCTCAGTTCCCAGCATCCTAACCGGGCCGCTCACACCACCTGTAACTGTAGTTCAAGGGAATCTGACACCTTTTCCTGGCCTCCTTGGGTACCCACACTCATACAGAGACACATGTAAATGCTCATAAGTTTTTTAAATTTTTATTTACATGTTTAAAAAAAATAAAAACACAGTAGGTGTTGTTTAACTATATTTTAAGTTTGTTCTGTATCTCTGAAGTTCCATGTTTTCTGCATTTTAGTGTTTCAACGTTAATGAAATAACTTCACTCGGTTTGTAAAATACCACAGTAACACTGTTCAGCTGGACAGACCGGAGAACCTGTTTTCAGCCATGGAACTGACAAAACAATACACTGTGACTTACGGCCATGTCTCTAATGAGACTCAGTTCTCGAGATGTTGAAGATTGAGGTGATTTTTTTTTAAACCTTTTTGTCAAACCTTTTAAATATATCTTTAAATAAACTGGTTTTTTGAAGTGTGAATTGAAATTATGCCCATAATCCCAGTGCTCAGAAAGCTAAAGCAGGAGGGTGGCTGCAAGTTCAATGCTAGCCTAGGCTACACAACCAGATTCTGTGCTCATATGAAAATCCCTGAAGAGAAATGAGCTTGGGCTCAGCCAGTAAAGTGCCGGGGAGCTGAATACTACAGAACACAAGAGGCCAGGCAGTGGTGTGCTGTCTGAGAGCACAGGCTGCTCTTTCGAAGACTCAAGCTTGGTTCCCAGTACCCGCGCCAGGCCACTCCCGGCTCAGAGGAGATCTGATCCGCTCTTCTGATCTCTCTGAGCACAGCACTCACCTTTACACACACACTCATGGACACTTTTTTTTTTTCAATAAAATACTTTTAAAGCCAAGCATGAAGATGTGAGCTTGTAACCCCAACACTGTGGAGGACAACGACAGTCCATCTCTGGGGCTTGCTAGCTCCCCTATCCTACTTTGGCAAGCTCCAAGCCAGTGAGAGACCCTGGCTCAAAACAAAGCATTTGGCACCTGAGAAACACCACCCAAGGTTGAGCTCTGGTGTCCACAGACAGGAATACATGCACACGTGTCTGCACACAGAATCTCTACTTGCATTGTCTTGTCAGTTAAAAATGCAAGTGAGTAGCATTGATACGGGGGGGGGGAGCATAATTGCTGCTCTGATTAAATAAATAGGGTGGGATAAAACGTGCCTGAAATAAAGTATCTTAATCCTTGTACTTAGCAGTTGTCAATTTTTAACAAACTGGGTTAAATCATGAGTTGAAGCCACAGCTTTAATTGTAAATATTCAGCCTCTCACACACCAAAGAACACAGATTAATTTTGTCTTATTTCCCCTCCCCATTTTATAGTGTAAAAATAAATATTTGTCAAAACATAGAAGTGTTCAAGAACCCCACTCATGAGGGGCTGGGGCGCACTCAGTTGGTAGAGTACTCACCTGGCGTGCGTGGGGTTCAAGCTCCAGCGCTGCAAGAACTGGGCTTCATGGGGCATGCCTGCAATCCCTGCACTCAGGTGAAGCAAGAGGGTCAGAAGCTCGGCGTCATCCTTGGTTACAGTGAGTTCAAAGACAGCCAGTGCTACATAGCAAGTCTGCCTTTGTGGGCCTGTGTCTGTGTCTGAGTGAGCATGTATGTGCGTCTGTGTGACTGCTTGTGCATCTGTGTGTGAGAATGGCGGTGTGCGTGTTTGTGTGTCAGGGAGGTGCATCTGTGCGTACAGTTGCATGTGTGTGTCTGTGTCTGTTGTACGTGAGTGTTTGTTTATATGTTTGAATACGTGAATGTGTATGTTGTGTCTGTCTCTTGTGTCTGTGTGTGTCTGTGTGCCTAAGTATGTGAATGCGTGTGAGTGTGTCTAGGCGTATGTCTGTGTCTTATGCAGTTGTGTGTCTGTGTGTGAGTGTGTCTCTGTGTCTACGCATGTGAGAGTGTGTCTATCTCGCGTGGGTGTGCATCTGTGTGTATCTATGTGTCGGTGTGATTATGTGTCTGTAGGTTTGAGTGTGTCTGTATCTGTGTGTGTGTTTGTGCATATGTCTGTTTATGTGTCTGTGTGAGTATGTGCGTGTTTGTGTGTCTTACTGCGCTGTGTACGTGTCGAACTGCAATCCGTATGTCTCTCTGTGTCTATATGACTGCACTGTATGTGTGTTTAACTGCAATCTGTGTGTGTCCATGACTGGTTGTGTGTCTGACAGCAAAGTGTCGTGTGTGTGTGTGTGTGTGTGTGTGTGTGTGTGTGTGTGTGTGTGTAATGATATCTCTTAGCTGACAACACAGGCACATTTAACTCAATTTCAAAGCCAAAGGATTGTAGTTGATTGTGAGATTTAACATGTTGTGCTAATTATATTTCGGTTTCTGATACATTTTGCATAGATCGGGGCCTTTTCTAACCCACCTATCTCCTTAGGGAGACATAAATGGAGAAGTACTTGTGAGCCCCGGGAATCTGTAGGGACTAGAACTTCTCTAGTAAAGGAGGATGTAACTCTGGTGAAAAACAGGAAGGAAACCAATTTCTGCCCAGCATTACTAGCACCCGACTGGGAAATTACACTGGAAGAAAAGTAACAATCTTCTAATTCAACAAATAATTACTATAAGATCAGAAAGCAAGACTCAGGTTTGTAGTTGGGTGATATTGATGATTGCTTTTCTCCTTCAGTAGCACACAGAATAGCTTCCAGCACCATGAGCGATAATCAGTAGGGGTGAAGCTACTATTTGAGTACCTGCTCAACTTCTCTGGGTTCAGTGGCGTAAGCAAGCGTTGTCTTCAGCAATAGGGCCTCATCATCAGGCTGTGGAGGGCAACCAATATCCTTAGCAATAGCCTGTGGTGTTTTGGAGGAGGGGAGGTCCGTGGGACCCCCTCAACAAGACGTAACCATTGCTGGCACTAGAAGTTTTACTTGGTGGCATAATAATTCGAGCTGTGACACTGGGCACTAATGCAACCTCCTTTTAAGATGTATTGTAAAGTTATAGCGATCAAAACAGTGGTAGGTATTAGACCCCATATGTCAGATACTTGAATATGTGCAGTAGGGGAAAAGCTTTTTCTAACAAATGGAGCTGCAACAACTAGACACCCACCTGTATAAACCCCTCTAAGCACAGACTTTACAACCCTGCATGAACTTAACTCAGTCGTAACTGAAGCCTCCTGTTCTCCTGCTCTGAAAGCTGTTCTCTTGCCCCACACTGAACTGCTGCTTGTACTGAATTTCTGAAGCCTGTTGTCTTGCCCCAACTGCTACTGGGACAGGTTTCTAACTTGTAACAGATTTCCACTATGCCCTTTTTATCCTCTAGCTCTAAAAAGAGAAAAAAATGAGAGAGGGGGAAGATCTTTACCACTCTTGCAGGTGGCCTTTAAAGATAGTAAGAGAGAAGAAAGAACTATTTACTGCCCTTTTTGGCTGTCCTTAGCTTAGAGAACAGGGGTTGCTAGCATGTCAGAAGTTATACCCACCGGCTGTCTCTGCCAACTACCACCACCACCTTTACATCCTAAGGTGAAGTCCAAGCAGCGTGTAACCATAAGGAGAGCTGCACAGGACAGAAAGCTTCTTGGCAAAACCTCCTGCTACACTCGGTGGCATGGGAAACAGGAAGCTATAAAACCATAAAAGACAACATAAAAATCTATGTGCCCCTGGGCCTGGCAATGATTTCTTAGACATGACCATAAAGGTTGTTTGTGAAAGAAATAATTGGTAGCCGACTATTAAAAGGCTATGCTCTGTGAAAGATATTCTCAAGAGATGAACTATGTCACAGACTGTCAGGAAAAAAATACCAATGACTATTCAGATTATACATGAAAATCCTAAATGGTATTTAGGGTTTCGGATTTCCAAACTAAGATGTCTTAGTTCCAAAAAAATGAGCCAAATTCCTTAGCTGACAACTCACCAAATCTGCCACACAGATGTGGGTGGAGGCACGTCTCACGTGGTGAGGTGTGTACCTAGCATGCACACAGCCCCGTAACTGGGAATGGCGGTGCACACTTGTAATCCCAACACTGGGGAGGTCAAGGGAAGGGGATCAGAAATTCCAGGTCAGCCTTAGCTATATAGCAATGTAAGGCCAGCCTGGGCTACGCAAAACCTTGTCCAGAGAAGAGCTAAGATCCAGGACTGAATGTCGGTGAGGGTGTAGCAATAGGAATACCTGAGATGGTTCTGCCATTTTGTAAATCAGTCTGACAGTTTCTCAGAAAACTCAACACGTCATGTGATCAGCCATCACCTTCCTTGTTATTTACCCCACTGGAGTTTTACCTCCCTAGAAAAACCCACACAAACACTTGTGGCAGTTTTATTCTTAATTGCCCTAACTTGGGACAATCGAGCAGTCCTTCAGTGCTGAATGGATACAAGCAACGGTATATCCAACACACGGAAGAGTGATGAGTGGGAATAAGGCGTTGAGCCACGAAAGGACATGGCAGGAGCTTAAAGCAGACATGACTGGGTCAAAGAAGGCAACCTTAAAAGGTTCTTTACATCCATATGATGTTCTGGAAAAGGTGAAACTAGGGAGCCAGGAAAGGGGTCGGTGGTTGTCAGGATCTGGGGAGGGGAGGGATGAGTAAATGCCTTGCAGAGGACTTTCAGGGCACTGCAGTGACTGTGCGTGGAGCCGTGATGGAGGCTGGGCCAAGGGGTGCCTGTGACCTCAAGCACCTTGGAGGCTGAGACAAGAGGACTGCCAGGTCATGGCCAGGTTGGGAATGTGTCTTGGTGGTGAGCTGCTTGCCTAACATGGGCAAGGCCCAAGGTTCAATCCATAGCGAAAGGAAGGAAGAAAGAAGGAAGGAAGGGAGGGAGCGGGGGAGGGAGGGAGGAAGGGTTAGCTATGCTGAATACATGTCATTATAAATGTGTGACATACACAACGGCAGAGATGAGCCCTAAAATAAACTTAGGTTTACCTACATTATGTCAATGTAGGTTCGTTAGTTGTAACAAGTGTTCCATTCCAGTGTGAGCTGTTGCTAATGGGTTAAAGGCAAATGGAGGGTTAGAATAAAATTAAATATTCTTTAATGTATTTAACGAGCCTACGACTGCTCTAAAAGTAGTATTACTATATAAATAAATAACAGCAATTAAAGGACTGATTAATTGCTGAAGCCACACTCCCACTGCCATCTTTGGGCTTGGTGGTTGCCTAACAGCTTCAGAGCCTGTGATACGTGTGGTGGTGGAAGAAAGAGCTAACCCTACTGAGTATGCAGTTGACAGTGAAGAGCCACAAGACCATTCTCAGAATGGCCGGAAAACAGACAAGAAGGGCTACAGCAATTCTCTAGAGCACACGTGGGGCCGTGCATGTATGTGTGTGCATGTGTGTGTGTGTGCATGTGCATGTACGTGTGTGTGCATGCATGTGCGTGTGCATGTACGTGTGTGTGCATGCGTGTGTGCATGCATGTGCATGTGTGTGTGTGTGTGTGTGCATGTACATGTACATGTGTGTGTGTGCATGTGCATGTGTGTGTGTATGTGTGTACAATGCATATCTCTAACTGCTTGAAGTCTGCCTTATAATGAAGCCTGCTGCTTCATGAAGTGTGACAGTCTCTGTTCTTTGTGTTGCTGTTATATATTTTAATTTTCCACCTTTATATAGGATTTCAATTCAATGTCCTTGTGGTTAAAGAACATATTTGGTGTGATTTAAACCCTGTTAATTTTATTAAGACTTGTTTTTATAGCCAAGCAGATGGTCTTTATTGGCAAATATTCCAACTCCCCTTCAGAAGACGGCTGGTTTGGGATGGAAGCTGCAGCAAATGTCCGATCGGGGCATGTGAGCAGTTTTATGTCCTCTATACACTTTCTGACTACTTATTCTGCTGATTGGCACACGTGGTGTCTTGGGATTTTCTGTGTCTCTTTTCAGTTCCATAACTTTTGATCCATATGTTTTGCGATTCTGCATTTAGACATAGTCAGAAAGTTTATATTTAGTGTAACTACTGGTACAGTCGCACCTAAATCTCTCACATAACCGTTAGCTTTTTATTAATCGAATCCCCGTTTTATTTAAGTTTTCTTCTTTTCTGCTTTGTTTTTGGGTCGCACCTCTCCTCATGGTTTCATTTGATGCCTTCATTTTAGGCTTATCAGAGACATCTTTTGCTTTCTTTTTTGTAACTTCTTCATAGAGTTCATGGGTTTACACTTGTGGATCTTCAGCTCATCCCAGTGTGCCTTTAAGTAATGTTATACAACTAAGGGCATACACTTTCTTCAAGGAGCAGAGCAGAATCTGTCACCTAATATGTCTCCAACATACTATGACATGAGCTCAAGTGATACATTTTATTGAGACAGAGTCTCACGTAGCCCATACTGGCCCTGAACTTACTATATAGTTGAAGATGACCTTGAGCATCTGATCCTCCTGCCTCTACCTCCCGAGTGCTGAGGTTACAGGCATGGGCCGCCAAGCTTGCTTTATGTATGGAGCTAAAACCCAAAATTTGTGCAGGCCAGGCAAGCACTCTGACGGGGCGCTCTCCCACTATCCTACCATTTGTTTTTATTGACTAAAAATACTTATATTAGCCAAGATGATAAAATATTGTGATTGAAGGTGCAAATTATTCTTAAAAATAATAATTTCCTTGAAGGAACATGAACTTATTTAGATTTCTTCTTTACATTAATTTACTGGGGGTGAGATGTCTCTGTGCCACTGCACACATGTGGAGATCAGAGGACAATCCGTGAGAGTCTGTTCTCTCTCCCAGCCATGGGGGATCTGGGAATCAAACTCAGGTTGTCAGGCCTGGTGGCAAGTGTCTGTATCCACTGAGTCATCAGCCCCTGAATTCATTTAATAACGTTCATGGAATGATTTGGGATCCAGCTATGAAAAGAACTACTGAACCACACACATAGTATACATTTTATCACAGTGTTCCTTCTTTTTAACCCAAAATAACAACCTGCTTACTCATCCACCACATTCATCAGCCTTGGATTTACTGGTTTTGACTGTTAGCAAAAAAATCAAGCTTGTTACCCATCATTTCAGAAGATGAGGTTACCCATCATTTCATCAAGCCTCTTCCTTAAAAAGGAATGATCCTTAACACTCCCATCAACTCAAACAAGTCTTCCAAGCATACCGTGAAATGGCAGCATTGTTAGAGTAAGTTTCAAACCAGCTATTGTGATGTGCTCTTGCAACCCTCCTGCTTGGGAGAAATGAGCAAGGAGAGTCACAACAATGAAGCCAACCTGGGCTACATAGTGAGTTCTAAACCAACATAGGATTTGTATCAAGATCTTGTCTCAAAGAGACAACTATTTGATATTTATTAAAAATACCATTGACATTCTTTTATGCTCATACTTTGGAGACTATTCATTTCTCAAAAGAAGGTAAGAGTGTCTGCCTGTTATGATTTGGGTCTTATCTGCCCCTCTAGGCAAAAGAAACTCTCATGTGTTGCCTTGGTTCCCAGAGCATCGGTGTTCAGAGGCAGGCCCTCGGGGATGTGACTGGGTCGTGAGTGTTTGCTAGGTTAAACCACTTAGGGTTCACAGGTTAATGGATTTGGGAGAAGGAATGGAGAAGTGAGCAGCTTTGCTCACGCTGGGCTCTCCATCACCATGGTTTGCCTCGCTCCAGGCCTGAAAGCAATGGAACCCATTGACCATGCACTCATACCTCTTAAATTGTGAACTAAAACCAACAATCCTTTCAGGTTGTCAACACCGTGGATTCTGTCACAGCGATATATGCCTAGCACGCACTCTAAGTAAGAGAAGTCACAGTGGCTTTTCTTTAGAATGATGTTTCAGTTTTGCAACCACAGTCATGATGTATGTAGGGCTCTTCGGATCTATTGAAAGAGAAGAGACACTCCTGCACCCGCAGGCTGAGTGTCTGGACGTGGGAAATTTAGTCCTTGGCACTGAAAGCACAGAAAGCCAAGCACTAGGTGGGAACACAGGCTTCCTCTGCACTTACTAAACCTGAAAATGTCCTTTTAGCAGGATTCCCAGGTGATTTCTAAACAGGGTAAAATTTGAGAGGCAAAACTCTAACTGATCCTTGAAAAGGATTTACAATATCAGTGGAATAGTTAACGAAGATAGGGGTGTCTAGTAGTAAAGACTGTCCTTAGAGAGAAAAAGGTAATTCCAGAAGTATGTAAGAATGAAAACCTCCAAGAAGACTGCAGTGCAGTTTGGTTGGACTGGACACGTCAGCTGAGTTAATCAACCTCTAATCTGAAGACACTGCCAAGCATTCAGGGTGGTCCTGTTAGGAGATGGACACCAGGCCAGGATTCGGGACACACATACATGACCCATGGGCTCCTTCCTGGAAGACCCTGGTCAGGCTCAAGCAGTGGGAATTCCACTGAGCAAATAAGGTGAAAAGCAGCTGTGAGTCCATTCCTTCTGGAAACTTAAACTTTTTTCTACTTATGAATAAGCCAGGAAATTCTGCACCACATATAGCTGCCTGTGCAGCTTTAAATTGCTTCCGCCCGAGTCTAATGCCCTCCTTTCCTGACACCTCTCACCAAATCTCCCTAAAGCTACATCTGAAATTCAGTCAGAGAAATGACAATAAAATCAGGCTTGAGGTTTCTCAGACTTGTTTAATATCTCTAACGAAAGTGGACGAATCACAATTAGGAATGCCAGCAAGAAGCAGTATCTTGACGCCACACTCGGAAGGAAACAAGTCAAATCCAAGGAGCTACGGAGGCACTGTCAATGTTGTTTTTCAAAACGGGACGGAGACTCCTACCCACTGAAGTTCTCAAGACACAGCAGATGTGTAGCCCGTGGCGTTCATCGGTTCAAAGATGAGGGGCAATCTGTTTTATTTAACACCCAAGAAGAGGGGTCCTCCGGAATGAAAATGCACTCCGCTATTCCCTCTAGAATAACGTTGCATCCGCCTAACCAGGCATGGCCAACTGGTGGAAAGCAAGCGTGTCCAGTTGCAATAATACATGCTGGTTACCAGGCTTGGAGATAGCTGAGAGAGACTTTTCAAGGCAGATGGCATTAGGCACAAATTTTCAAATGCTGTAAATAAATTTTCCCTGTAGCCTCTTCTCCCTGTGATAGTTGCTCCTCACCCACGCGTGAAAGGAGGTCAAAACTGAGGCGCCTTACTCCATAGCTTTATGACACTTAAATTTTTTAATTGTCTCAAGATAAAAAAGTAATCTGCTCTTTTCTTGTTAAAATTTCATCTATGAAATCCATAGATCTGAAAGAGAAGTGGAAATTACCTGTGTAAGAACAGTCAATACATGTCTTTTCAATCTTTCGTCTGTGTACATAGATTGGGATGATTTTGAATAGTGTATCCTGGCTTTGTACTTTTGTTTAAGAAGGAACCCTAAGCATCTTTTAAAATACTGTACTTGTTTGTGTGTGCATCTGTGTATGGGTATGCACACATGTATGTGAGGGCCTGCGTAGGCCAGAAGCGTGCATCTGATCCCCAGAGACAGAGTTACTGGTATTGAAAACATGGGTGCTATGAACCCAACTTGGGTCATCTGCAAGAGGAGCAAGCATTCTGAACTGCTAACCCATCTCTCTAGTTCCAATTCTTAGGCACATTTTAAAACTAAAAAACTAAGAAAAAAAATAATTACATGTTTATAAAAGTATTTCTTGGTGTCCATCTCTATTCCAAAACTTAGCAGTAACAACCTGCACTGTACGTTGCACGCTGGTGCTCCCTCTGGCATGACCGTTTTTGCCCTGTTACACTCTGCATACATGCTGCATTACATGTGAAAGAAACAAAAAAAAAGTCCAAAGATTGTGACCTGGTACTTCTCCCTTATCCATGGGAGTCATCTCCTAAACCCCTGTGACGTCTCAAATAATCCCAGTCTCTGTGTACCTCATGCTTCTCATGGGAAGAGATTAAAAATAAAGCGGGGCAGGCTCTTTTAAGCCTTTAATCCTCTCTCGTGGGAGGCTGATGAATTGTACAGTGAGTTCCAGGCCGGCCTAAGCAAGAGCATGACATCTGTCTAAAACAACAACAACAAAAAGAACCAGTTAGAATGTAGTTAGGAACTGTGCTAGTCTAGTAAAGTTGTAGGATCTCCTCCAAGATCCAGGGCTTCCCTAGCCCCTGGGAGTCGGCTAGGTTTCCAGTACTCAGAACGGTTCCTGCCACGTTGAATGGATCTTAGGATCAGTTAGAGAGCCGTTGGTCACTACCAATAGTGTGTGCCGCTACTGCGCCCTTAGGTTATTATGTCATGCTGGCCATCGTTGTGGTTCATAGACATCGTAATTGTGTACAACGATTGATTGCTTTCCTCATTTGGAAGCAAGCAAAGGCATGGCGCCATTGGAACCATGAAAATTAGTCCTCAGGGAGGAGGCATTCAGGGTCAGATCCAGCTCAGGGGCCTCTGAGTCCTATGTCTGAAGTGCATTATTTTTTCAGCACAAGAGACTTACCTTCCTCCTCTGGGAGGCAACCAAGAGCAGTAGCTTATGTCTGGGAAGTCTCCCGGACAACACTGACCAACAACCCAAAAGGGGGCTTCTCAAGCCTGGTGTTGGGGTTTCCATTAGATAAGCTATGGTTCTTGGGGAGAACTGTCAGCCCAGACGGGAAAATTCCATTTAAACTACTCATGGATACACAGTTTCACATGTATTATATGTAATTTAGGGAGATGGATAACACGGTCCCATCTGACTTTTCCAGGCATCCTTACTGTTGTTTTACCCACCTCCCTCCTTCTGTCTCTCAGTCCCCTTCCCTAATTAAAGCCCCTGTTTTTCCCATTTCCCCCCTGCAAATTAATTGTCGCTTGCTATTCCCTTCTATGGCTCCGCCCCTTCCCCTCACAGTCTCCTTTTACATTCCTGATTTCTGCAGCTACGCTAGCTTATATACTCACATCTGAAGACTTGGAGCTAGGAACCACAGGTGAGAGAGAACATGTGAAATCTGTCTTTCTGGGTCTGGCTTACCTCACTCAATATGATCTTTCCTAGTACCATCCATTTATGTACAAATTTCATGATTTAATTTTTCTTTATAACTGAAGTGTGTCATAGTGTAGATGAACCACATTTTCATCATCTATTCATCAGCAGAAAGACATTTAGGTTGTTTCCATTTCCTAGCTGTTGTGAATGGCAGCGAACATGTCTGAGCAAAAGCATCCTTGTGTTCGCGGATGAATGGACTTCTCAACACTCATCAAAGAGATTTCTTTTTGCAACAGAGATAATTACAGAAAACTACAGCTGGTCAGAACTAAGAGAATTAAGAGATCAGGTGGTGCCCAGTCCCAGCTGATAATCTACAATGCAATTCTTGCACCTTCTTTGAGGAAGAGAGGGTGGAAACATCGTAAGAGCCAGAGGAACAGGGAACTTGCTGTGAGATTGTGCTGCCTAGAGGGGTACACCCATGGCGAGTCATCAACATGGGTGGCTAAACACGACATGGCCGATGGTGATGTCAGTGGACATGCTGGCATGGAAGGAGGAAAGCTCATGGACCTCAGCCCTAGACTAAGAGCAACGAACAGCTTGGGGTTGCTGAGAGCGGGAGAGGTGGTCTTCTCCAGGGAACAGGCCTCCAATCGGTTACCCGATACCAAGTGAGCAGCTCTGAGATTGTACACATACCGATCATACAGTGATAAACAGACTGAACAGGTTGTGTTTACGTATTTAGGGATATATATGTAACAACAATTAAAGAGAAAGGTCAGGAATTTGAGAGACTGGGAAGGGATGCCTGGAAGGGGTGAGAGGGAGGAAAGGGGAGGAGAAAATAATGCGATCATCACTTCAAAGTAAGAAATTGTTTGTTTAAAAAAGAGGCTAAAAATAAAACACTAGGCAGAGATACAGCTCACCGGCAGAGCACGCGCCTAGCGTAAGCACGGCTCTTGGTTTTATCCGCATCGCAACAATAATAAGATAGAATTACAATGTAATTTTCCTTTCTTTTTTTTTGTTTTTTTTTTTCTTTTCTTGGGTTATTTTTTTTTTTGGAAAAAACATCTCATTGGAGCACAGGAGGGCCTAAACTCATGACAATCCTCCTGATTCAGGGTCTTCACCATTAGACTTTTAGGTGTGAGCTACTACACCCAACTCAACACTGTGGCTTAATACAGCCGGAGGCATCGCCTACTCTGGCGCCTTGGGCCGCCGTTAAGTACATGGGTGACCTGAACGGAGCTGCGATGGTGCCACAGCTGTCACGACTGAGGTGCTACGCAGTGACGGAAGAGCAGCGTGTTTGGACATGGAGGCCAAAGAGAAGACTCACATCCTGGCGGGATGGGGCGGGTCACTGCTGTCAGATGTCACCACGAACTCAGAACAGTAGATAATTTACAATTATGAGTTGTCTACTTCCAGTATCCTGCATTTAATATTTTTGGTTATTTTAGGTACAGAATCCATTGAGAATAAACCACAAGGAAGGCAGAACAACTGTATTCTGTCTTACAAATATGCTGACCTACTAAACTGCTCTCTTTCCATGCTGAAAAAAGCCTCTCATTACAGATTGCTGTTTAGCCGTTGTGACAAAAATACCTAAGAAACAATTTAAACAAGAGTGTTCTGGCTGAAGGCTCCAGTGGCTTCACCTGTGGTTGGCTCGCTCCATTGCTTTCAGACCTCTGACGAGCATGGTGGTGGCATGGAGGAGGAAGGCAGAGTGTCAGAGAGGGGCCGGACAAGATAGGCCTAGATGACCTGCTCCCTCTAACTAGACTCCATCTCCTAACAGCAATTTAGCTGCCCCCCCTTATCTAATCAACTCTAAATAGTACCACCTACTAGGGGCCATGCCTTCAACACAGAAGCTTTTGGGGATCAGGGGTTGGGGGAACTTTGTATCTAAACCCTAACAGCCATGCTCCAAAGGGCACACTATTTTCTTTTAGATACTCCATATCTATTGCCAAACTATCCTCCAGATGGTGAACTACGCACCGATCATCAGCATGTTGGCGTGTCCTCATACTGTTTCGATATGTGAAAATTAGTATAAATTCACTGAAATGATTTGATAGGTATATTTTTACACTGTCTGGTGATATCTCAGAGTTTTATTGCTCATGAAGACACCACGACCACAGCAGCTCTTATAAAGGAAACATTTAATTGGGGCTGGTTTACAGTTCAGTGGTTCAGTTCACCGTCATCACAGTGGGAAGCATGGTGGCAGGCAGACAGATATGGTGCTGGAGAAGTAGCTGAGAGTTCTACATCTGGATCCACAGGCAGCAGGAAGAATGACACTGGGCCTGGCTTGAGTATTTGAAACCTCAAAGCTTACCCACCATGACATACTTCCTCCAACAAGGCCACACCTTCTCATAGTGACACTCACTATGGGTCTATGGGGGCCATTTTCATTCAAACCATCAAAGGAGACCATCTATATGGGTCCCTTCTTGTGCAGTCCTTCATAGCTTGTGTCTTTTTTTTCTTTTCTCTTATACCCTCTAGAACCATCAAGCATGAGATATTATTCCATCTTGGTCAGAATTTTCTGAATACTTTCCATCTCCAGAGAGCCAGCTCTTGAGAACCTTACATTCTGGTGGAGATCAACAAAAATAAACCAGGAAGTGCTGCTGTCAAAAATGAAGCCGGGAAAGAAGGTGCAGGAGGTGGAGATGGAGAGGGCTGGCTGATGGTTCAGGGAAAGGCCACCCTGACGAAGCAGCAATTGAAGAAACATTTGAACAATGAATAGGCAGTATAGGTGTGTGCAGACCATCTCAGGAAGTACAAGTGAGCCGAGAGCAAGCTTACAAAACACCAGAAGCAGTGAAAAGCAGACAGGAGGCCAGTCTTTGGAAGAGATTTGTTTGTTTTTTCCTGCTGAGATTTGGGGAATCACCATTTTAATGTTTTCTTTAAAATCATAATAACTGTTAAGCTGATAAAAATCCAAGAATTTGGTCAAGATCTTACACCTCATCTTGCTTAGGAAGTGTAAGAGAATCCAGAAAAGCAAACACATGTTAATTCTTTATAGGAGTTGCTCGGGATATTTCTCTTTAGGAGGGCTCAGATTAGGATTCTAGCATCTTCTATATTAGAACTAGCCTGGCCATCACTGGAATGTGATGAGTTAACAATTCCATGACCTTAGTGGCCCCAAGAAAGCCAAAGGCCACTGCCACATGCAAGCGAGAGGATGACTAGCATGGATATTGTCTCCCTAGACCATCAGGAAGGAGTCAGCTGACATAGTTGGTAACACTACTATTGACTTCCTTCTAGAAAGATCCACCTGGCAACTTGTACATCACAGCTGTTCAGTAAAGTTTTTACATAGTTTCTTAATGAACACAGACAATAAGCCAATGAGGTAACATACCCATGCAAACCTGATGACTCAAGTTCAAACCCTAGAAGGCACGTAAGCCAAACATGATGGCATGCATCTGCAATCTCAGCATCGCTACAGCAAGATCGGAGGTGGAGACAGGAGAATTGTCCAGAAGCTCAAAAGGTCAGCTAGCCAGAAGTACACAGTATAGCAGCAGAAACAAGACCCTATGAACAAGGTGGGACGTTGTCCTCTGCCCTCCACATGTATTCCATGGCATGTTCCCTATCTCCACAAAATAAGGGACAAATAAAATTGATTTTATGTTCATGGGTGTTTTGCCTGAATGTACGTCTGTGCACCATGTACCCAAAGTGTCTGAAGAGGCCAGAGGAGGGCATCGGATCCCCTGGGAATTAGAGAAGGCTGTGAGTTGCTTGTGGTTGCTGGGAATTAAACCTGAGTCCTCTGGAGCACAGCTTGTGCTCTTAACTACTGAGCCATCTCTCCAGCTGCTAAATAAAGACAATTTTAAATTAAAATAAACACAGAAAATGTGGAAGAAAATTGGATCCATTCAAGTGATTCTTTGCTTCTTCAAGTGCTTGCATTGGTAAGACTACCCAAGCCCCTAATGCTCTACAGACC
Organism: Cricetomys ansorgei; assembly: GCA_026225945.1. Lineage (NCBI taxonomy): Eukaryota > Metazoa > Chordata > Mammalia > Rodentia > Nesomyidae > Cricetomys > Cricetomys ansorgei. The sequence continues at coordinate 3,955,075 of JAMJFZ010001868.1, read as the reverse complement.
TCAGTTCCAAGAGTGGCTGAGAGTCCATTTCTTTTAAATAGGATTTATCAGAGCAGATGACAGCACTCACCACACAGTAGCATTTCATTACTGTGAGAGTTCCTATAGGCCTAGACATAATTTACAAAACATTCAAGAGTTCACTTCTCGTACACCCGAAACTCCTTTTGCATTACCTGGGCACATCAACTTCCAGTTTCCAGCCACGAAAGCTTTGGTGGTTGCATACTCACTAAATGCTTGGTTGCACACCAACTAAACCCACACAAACCCTCAGAATTACATAATTTACCAGTCTAGGCAGGAAGTTTCCAGGGCTCAAGAACAGTTTGGGGGCTGATTTGTTCCTGAATGTTTAGCATGATTATGCATTTGAACCAGAGATGGGAGTTCAAATGATTCATTTCCAAAATGAAAAATTTACATGTACAAAATAACACTAGTTGGTATCCTTAAATGGCCCACAAGCTAATTATTTATAGCAATACAATTTTGTCAGAGCCAAGCTGCGCTGTGGCGATGGTTCTGTGGATAGTGCTTGCTTCTCTTGCAAGTGTGAGGACCAGGGTTCCTATTCCCAGTGCCCATAGAAAAGCTGGGCAGGCCTGCCCATCACCTGTAATTCCAACACTCAAGGATTCCTGGGACAAGCTGATGACCTAGGCTAGCCACTGGTGAGCTCTGGGTTCAGTAAGTCTTTGCCTCAGCAAAGGAGAGAGCAACTGAAGACATTTAATGTCATTTTCAGCCGCACCCCCCCCCCAAATACACACACACACTTGCATGTGCACCTGCACACATAAACCTGCACACCACACATACATACACATGGGGGTAAAGTGTAGTAGTTTGAACTTTTAATTAGAGTTCATCTAGAACAATGCCCTGCTGCTGGTAGTTACTGTATGATGAACATGACAGTTAACTCTCAACATAAAATGGGGAACTGGTTGAGCACTTTTTATTTTTAAATTCTAGTTTTTCTTCATTGAAAAACACTTGTTTTCAAGTGTACTAGTTGCCTGCATGTATATATATGAACCATTTGTGTGCATGGTGCACTCAAGAGGCCAAAAGGGGGCCCAACTCTCCTGGAACTGGAGTTACAGAGGGTTGTGAGCAGCTTGATGTAGAAGCTGGGGAGCAGCAAGACACCAAGCCATCTCTGCAGCCTTGCTGAGAGGTTCACTAGTATTTTTATAACCCTTGTAGAACAAGAGGTATAGTATTTGTGTGAATACATATCTGAAGTACTCACAGGCCACATCAAATGCTGATAACATCAGCTGCTCCTGAGTGAATAAAGTATTTGGGCTGGGAGAATGTTCCCTATAAATGCCAGAGCATTCTTAATTTTGGATCATGAATGTTTTATCTATCCAAATACAACTTTATAATAATCTGAAAATTGGGGAGGGGGAGTAAATAAATATAGCTCAGTCCAAAGGAAACATGTTTGTTTTTGAGACACGGTTTCTCTGTTGTTAACTCTAGCTGTCCTGGAACTCATTCTGTAGACCAGGCTGGCCTTGAACTCAGAGATCCACCTGCCTCTGCCTCCCTAGTGCTGGGATTAAAGGCGTGTGCCACCACCGCTGGGCAAAAAGAAACATTTTAAAATGATACTTCTACACTTTCTCTAGGCTTCTTTCCTTATGGTTCAGTGACACTAGAATTAAATATAATACTACCTTCTGCCCAGGTTCTCTAAAATGGTCCCTAAATAACACTTAAATTGTTCAGAAATAGTCAGTGGGTTGGCTCAGTGAGCAAAAGCATTTGTAGGGTTTACCTGGTTTCACCTGATTACCTGGGTTTGACCCCCAGAACCCATGTTGGAAGGACAGCAGCAGGGATAGCTCTAGGTTGTAGCCCTGAGCATTGAGAGTTCAGCTCTGGTCAAGCACAGGTTAGGAAGCATGAGCTCTTGGTTGAGTTCCTGTCACCACACCCCGACAATAGCTTAACTTGACTGGCATGTAATCTGGCTTTGCCCAAGTGTACAGTAGCATATAAAGAGACAGAACCTTTTGAATTTGCGTTCTGGCAAATACAATATATTCTAACTATATGCCAATAATTTCTATTAAATTCTGTAAAATCAAGAAAACCTTTATAATGTAACAGGGGTAATGAATGACAAATTCTGTCAACATGATTTTAGGATAAAATGTACATCACACAGTTTAGCTCTTAGCATAGAAGATAAAAAGCATGCACATTCAAAAAAAAAAAACAGTATTGGGGGAAAAAATCCTAAACTAAGAGATGAGTTGCTCTTACATATCACATCAAGGAAAAGTAAATCCCAAGGGGCCAGGACCATCTTAATCTGTCAGTCAAGTCAGACAGGAAATGCAATGTAATAGAAATGAAAATTTCCTTTTTCCAGAAGACCAAGTCTAGAGATGCAACTTAAAAACAGCAAATATAAGAGAGTCAGGCCAATTTTCAATATATATGCTTTCCAAAGTCGCATCTCAGAGCAGGATGAAGGATTCGTGGCAACAGTCTCTGGATGAACACTTTACCTGCAATTCTTCGCTTCACTGACTTCTGACAGTTCGGCAAATTGAGGGTCATCGTACTTAAGAGGAATGTCACCAAGTCTTTACAAATGTGACCAGAGAGGATAATATAACTCCAAATGCCTGTGCATTTTCTGTAGCTTCTCTGTAGGCCTTTCTTTAGACAGCATAACTTTAGCAAAAGTAGCATCCCACTGAAAAGTCATGCACCCCAATCTCAAACCTTACCTTGTTCTCTGGATGCTTTGAGGGATGGGTGTATTTGGCTACCAGGGGATCAGGATTAACTTTGTTTTGAGAAATTATGAAAAATTTCCATTGTGATTCTAATTCGGGGGCTCCTTAGCATACACCCAGTAACCTACCTCTTTGACGATGGATACGACTGTCCAACAGGGTAGGAGTGCTTGCTCCACAAACCTGATAACCTGAGTTCCCTCCCTGGAAACTATGTAAAAATACCCGATATGGTGGCTCAGCTCTGTAATCTCAACCTAATGCTGAGCCATGCATGGGACGGGAGTCAGATGGAGCTTGCATGTATGTAGCACAGGGGCAAATCCAAGAGAGATTCTGCTTCGGGAACAGGGTGGAAGCAGAGACCCAACTCCTGAAAAGTCCTCTGGCTTCTGCACACATGCTGTGATGTATATGCGCCCGCTCATACACACACTATAAACAAATACACTGTAATTTTTCAAAAACAACTTTAAAACCAGGAAATTCGTGCTTCTTTCTCTAAAACTAAGGTGTTTTCCAAATTCTTATTTTTGTTCTTCTCTAATTAAGTATTTATCTACGTCTTGCTTTGGTGCATAGCATTTAAATACGTAAATGTTTATCCCAGGGACTGAACTCAGGTCATCTGGCTTAGCAGCAAGTGCTAAGCCATCTCACTGGCCCTAGTTTTAACACTGTAATTTGGCTTTAGTTCAAAGAAAAGAAAAAAAAAAGAGATCATACATTTCTTGGTTTCACAAATACTTGCAGACATGTTGCACCCTTTTATGCCAAACTAATATAAACAATCTTTAAAATACCAGAGCTAGAAAGACATGTTTGCAATTATTAAGGTTATATCTTCAATCTAAATCAGACTAAAAAACTCAAAGAAATATGAGTAACTGGTGTTTTTGTATATGTAGGTACACGTGTACTTACTCATATGAATACAGTGTATAAATATTGTCCCTGCGGCCCACTGTACTTCAGACAGTCTCTTTGCTGGTCACCTCTGACCTCTGTACACACGAGGCTAGCTGGCCCTGGAGCTCACAGGACTGTCCTATCTCTGCCTCTGGCCTCACAGCAGTGCTGGGACTGCAGACCTGTGACACTGCATCCAGCCTGACACAAGTTCTGGAGCAGTCAGTTCAATTCTTTTGTGCTTCACAGCAAGCACTTCTTCAGGTCCTAAAAAATACGCTGTTTGGAATAACTTCTAGATACCTGTTTTGAGGCTCTTGAAAAAGGACTAATTACTGTTATACGATTGTGTGAACATTTCAAGAACACTGTACAAAAAGGACACTGGCTGTAGCTTAGCACTTTCCCAGTGGCGGCAGAGAATGATGAATGACGAGCGTGAGCCAAGGAGGAGCTGAAACCAAAGAGTGAGTCATGACAGGTAAACAGAGGTATTAAGAATGAGATCTGAATGTGTAAGAACAGAAGTAAGTTATATGTATTACTTTGCTTGCTGAAAAGCTGTTATTGGTTGTGGATCCAGCCCAGGCTTTGCACATGCCAGGCAAATACTCTTCCACTGAACTACGTACCAGCCCAACAATTTTATTTCTTGTTTGTTTGTTTCTTAAAAAAAATTAAAATTTGCCAGGCAGTGGTGGCACATGCCTTTAATCTCAGACTTTAATCACAAGGAGGCAGAGGCAGGTGGATCATTGTGAGCTGGAGGCCAGCCTGGTCTACAGAGTGAGTTCCAGGACAGCCAGAGTTACGACAGAGAAACCCTGTCTCAAACAACAAAACAAAACAAAAATTTATTATATACATTTTGGGGAAAGATGACATACCATGGCACACAAGTGGAAGAGTCAGTTCTCTCTACCCACACGTGGGTCCTGGAGACCAAATTCAGGTTAGCAGGCTTGGTGGCAAGTATTCTTACCCACTGAGCTATCCCACTGGCCCCAATTTTGGATCCTCAGAGAGCCTAGGCTATATGTAGTGAGTTCCAGACCAGCTTGACCTCCACAGAAAGACCCTATCTCAAAAACAAAAACGAAAGGGGAACAAGCATGCTTCTCCATGGTTACACAAAGCTCACAATTTTCCCTTAAGTGCCATTTCTGGATCAAAAACTACCATAACAAATCTTTCAATAAGAGGTTTACTTTTTGATTCCACATAATAGTCTGTTGTAATTCACAAACTTCCATCTCAGAAAGCCTGGGGACACTGTGGTCACGGAGGTGTTAGGGCTGTGCACCCTGCACTCACCCACCGAGCAGCCACTGCTCACATGAACAACGCTCACTGCTCCCACATATCTCATGGCTGTCTGGACGGGACAACTGCAGCTCCTCACTGAGTCTTCAGTTACTACAGCCAATGATTTTCCCGATAGCCTACAGTCACCAGAGCTATCTGCTTATATAATCTGTTACAGCCGATGCTGTTACATGCCCACTTGAACTGCAAGACATCAGACACACTGTTGGCTCTGATGGTACACAAACCCACAACACATGTTTCAGTGTAAGAGATTTACTTCTCTCTCAAAGCAAAAAGTATCCCACAGTTCAGATTTACATAAGTACTGCCTTCTTTTAAATAAATTAAAACAAAACGCTGTTCTGCCTGCAAAATTATAAATATTTCTAGTCCATTTTACAGAATGTTAAACATTTACAAATGCATTATTTCCCAGTAAATAAACAACCATGGCATGGAAGCCAGTTTAAAAAAAGTCATACATTTAGGATTATGTCTATAACATTACAAAATTAAACCAAATAAGGAAGAAAGTGAAGGAGAAAGAAGAAGTTTTACAAAATGGCAATTACTATGATCTAAAGGGTGCTGAAATGTCTTACTCCATTCAGTAACTGCGCCATTTCTGGAATGAACATCTGTGGATAACGAAGTTAGGAGAGTGTACTTCTCAGTGTTCAGGTCAAAACCACAAGTTTATAGAAATACTCTCCCAACTGGGTAGGAGAAAGACAGACCTTGAAGCACAGTGGCTGTTTAAAAATCACACAACAAGGTTTAGCCAGAATATTCAAGATTCAAAGACTTCCATGGACTAAAATCTTCAGTTAAACCTAAGTTAAAAGTCCATGGGGAACACTTATTTTACCATGTTAAGATAGGAAACATGATTTCAATGTTCAGTACAGACTGGCTAACGTGGGGAACTGTGGGTGATCTAAGCAGCCAACGTCCCTACAGGAACATGAAGACATGATTAGGGAAAGGAGTTTTAGTCCCGTGGCCTGTTCAATTGCTCAGCACATGAAATATCCCATCCATCTTGAGAAGCACGGCTTCTGGACGGCATTGGTTCCCCATCAGTATGGAGGAAGCTGTCTCCAAGCCCCAAGTGACTCGTTCATCAGATCTATAGTATCTCTAGATCTACATGCCGAACTTCGGGATTTCGTTTCTGGAAAGAAAAATATCTTCACATTATTCACAATGAAATAAGACCTTCCGTTTATGATGTAATACACTTAGCATGCTACCTACATGCTAAAGACTCCAAAAATAATTGTTATTAGTACAATTTTTGACAAATATATCTTACTTTCAGCTCCTTCTCAAGCCTGTCTACTTCAGCTCCTAGAGTATCAATAATATTTTCTCCATGTTTAAGCATAAAAGCCTCTAATTGTTCAGGAGTTTTCACTTCTTGAATTTCCTATAAAAAGCAGAAAAACAAATTTTTAAAATTACAGTAGTATATACATAGTTTGTAGCACCATTAAGTTTAATGAAAAATAAAAATTTTAGGCCAAGGTCATGAATCATCTGTTTCTAAACAACTCAGGAAAAATGAATGCTATGCAGATGGAGCACTACTAACTAAAGACAAAGTCTGTTCACCAAGTATTGTTAGGACAATGATCTTCCATAACAACAAAAATAGCTAACCTCCACTTCAGTCTAGTAAGTAAACAATTCAAAGTAGATTAAGTCACAGATTTTTAGAAGAAAAAGAAAATGTTTTTATGATAAAGTGATAAAAGAAGGATTTGTTTCTTTTTCTTTTTTACACAAGATAAACAGAAGAGCTAGACATTGTCTCTGGGAACCACAGCTCTGGAGGTAAAGACAGGAGGCTAGAGGACACCTATGATTTCCTTGAGTTGGACCATCCTGGTCTACATAGCTGGTTCAGGCCAGCCAGACCTACATAGTGAAACTCTGTCTTGAAAACAAGAATGAGGCAATAGAAGCTTTGCTATCCTGAATGTGGGAGAGAAACAGACATAACGTGGAAGTTCATTTGGCACTACCTATGGAAGCTGAAGCATGTGCATTTCGTAGTCCTCACCGACCGTATCCTACCCTAAGGAAACTTACATACAGGGCCTAGGAAACATGTATGAAACACCACTAGGCATCACTGCTTTTTCTTTCTTTTTGAGATAGGGTCTCATACGTAGGTCAGGATGATTCAAAAGCATGCTCTCCTGCCCCGCCCTCTACGTGCTGGGGTCACAGTTGTACTGCCACACCTGCCTTGTAGCACTGCGGCCAACAGTTTAACATGGAAAACAATACAAATACTCGTCTAGAAACAGGGTATTCAAGTTGTATCAATCATACTCATAAAGTGCAACAGCAGTGACATTAAATGATCTCCAACCATATAAACTAACAAGGAATCTCAGACATATACTGTTATGCAGACTGTACAGAGTCACACAATATAAAACCATCTGTATTTACATACTACACATTTACACTCTACATTGTGGGACATTTAATTGTAATATATTATGCTAAAAAGGTGCAGTCTAAAACTCAGAATGGAAATGGCAGGTATCAAATTCAGCATATTTGTTAACTCTGGGGATGAAAATGAGATTTAGCAAAAAATGAGGCTTAGACTATTTTTATAATGATTTCTTTTAAGAATTTACACAAACACAATATATGCTGGATGCCCCTAATTTGAAAATCCAAAATGTTTTGAAGTCTACAACTTTGCGAGTATTGATATAACACTCAAAAAGGCAGGATGCAGATCATTTGGTGGGGTGTCTGCATGAAGCCCTGGGCCCAGGCCCCAGCACCAGGCGTGGTGCATGCACACACCTGCAATCCCAGCACTAGGGAGGAGGAGGAGGAGGTTCAGAAGTTCAGTTATCCTAAGGTACATAGTGAGTGTGAGGCTAGCCTAGGCTACACTAGACCATGTCTCAAACAAACAAACAAACACACATACACACAAAAAAAACCAACAAAGCCAAAGCACCAGTCCTTTTGGACTAAGAACACTCAATATATGAAAATATTAAAAGGAAGACAGAAAGAGAGAGAGGAAGAAGGAAGGAAAGAAGGAAGGAAGGAAGAAAGGAAGGGAGGGAGGGAAGGAGGGAGGAACGGAAGGAACATTTTAGGTTCCTGGTGTATTCTACAAAGGAGACTCAACCTACAAAGCAAATGTTAAGATCTGACAAAACCAAGTAGTAATATGTGCTCTGTTTAGTGCTGGCTTCTGTAAATTGTCTCTTAAATTACAGCATTAACCTTTTAACTTTGAGGTTTTGTTCCAGGAGTCCAGAGGTTTGCTGAAACCAGTGTAGACTCTATACATCTTATGTTTTTCTTATATACAAAAAAAAATCAATTAATTAGGCACAGTAGATTAACAACAATAAAATATAACTGTAACAATATACTGTAATTCAAGCTATGTGAATGGATGCCACCCGCCTCCATGAACTCAACTCAGGTGGCATATGCAAATTGACTATGCTGGGGGGAGAGATAACCCATATCCTGGGAACCAACAAACTGCTCAGAAAGGCAATTTAAAGTTTATGCTTATTTCTGGAATTTTCTACTTACCATTTTTGGATTCTGGTAACTTAATCCACAGAAAATAAAACAGTGAAGTGGGTGGGTGTGCTGTTGTATTCTTAATAAGAAAGCATAGATATGGGTCAGAGCTCAGATTCATGTGACTTAGTATATGTGACTCTGAAATCTTAGACAAACTAATTAGCCCACTGTCTATGTTTGCCTGTATGTTAGAATCAAAGTGTCATTTTGTCACCACACAGGTTATTCAGAGTACATTACATAAACCATGTAACAGCATTAACAACTTAATGATTACGTTTGTACCTTTGGCTGTCTCTTCTGACCCACTATATATAAAAAGTTCACTATCAGACTTGGGAACTGAGTTCACAGCTGAAGTGGCTCTAAGGCCATAAAGACAAAACGCATCTTTAAAACTGTGGGTTACAGGAGAAAATGGTAAAACATAAACTTACTTGCAGCATGCGGTCAAAATCTTGCTTTTCCAAATAAGATCTTGTAACAACTCGACCATCAAAATCAACTTCTGCCTTAAATCTGACTTTCCCTAACCCCAGATCTGTGGCTTTAACATCATGAATTGCCCTGCAATGAAAAACAATGCGTGTAAGTCTGAGTGTAACACATCCATCACAGCAGAGAATCTGGCTTCCCCAGCAGTGATGACCTGCACTGGACACTGCAGAACACCCACCACCAAGCTCACTGCTTTCTAAGGCCGATCATGTATTTTGGTTTCTGTGCATAATGTCATACAAAAGTATGAGTAATAAATAGTTTTATAATAACTTAAATTTGTGACTTATAAAGCTCATATATTAAAAGTTTACTAATTCTAAAATATTTTTCTAAAATATTATCAAGTTAATCTTACAAACCTCCCATAATCTATCCACTTACCCATTTCCCAACATTTACAAAACCAGAAATTAGAATCCAGTGTTCTGATAGCATGGGGAGTCCTTCTTAAGGTGCAATCTAGCACAACTCTGTGTTTTCAAGACCCAGGCTTTTATTTGTATGTATTCTATAAAGAAAGTAACTAAACCCAGGCAGAGGTTGTCTCGACAATTCCCTGGGAAGATGTGCTCCTTGGGGGTTAGTGCTGGAGGAAAGAGAAGCAGGTGATGCGTCTGCATTCCCTTCTGGGAGGCAGAACGGTACAGTAGACTCCTGAGCTTGGGCATCTGGAGTGTGGGGAGCCCTGGTCTGCCTGTGCACTAGCTGAGTGACCTTGACAAAATCACTTCTATAAACACAGATGCCACCTTGTGTTTTGTTTTAATCAGAGCCATCCAATAAATGGCTGCCTTACAGTCTGTGCTGCATTGAGCATGTGCTCATTTGTCATTGCCCTCATTATTCCTAGGTATTAGTTTTAGTCATCCTGTTCTAACTATAGCTACAGAGCTGTGTGAAGAGCCTGCATGTTAGCCTACACACAAGCCACTGGTACACTTGTGGTGTAGCTGGCTCACACTGCTGGGCACGGGTTCTGGTTCAACCTCAGCACCACAGAAGAAGACTGTAAGTGTTTGAAGGCTATAAACCAACTAATCCTACTCATCTACAAAACACTCCCTGCCTAGTAGAGTATTTCAAATACACACAGAGTAGCACGTCAGCCAGAATCTATGCTCCACGGAGCCAGACATTGGTAAATTTAAAAAGCTAGAGTAACATGAAGTATATGCTCTGACCACTGTGTGGTAGGAAATGAATCAATTAGTAACACAAAGAAATTTGAGAACATTGCAAATATTTAGCAATGCCCCTAAACACACACACACACACACACACACACACACACACACACACACACACACACACCAAAAGGGAAATCAGTATGTTGGAGAGACAATTGTACTCCCATGCTGAATACAGCATGAAGATATGGAATCAACCTAGGAATTTATAAATAGATGAATACAGAAATGGTAATAAATATAAACTATGGGATATTAATTTGCAGTGAAAAGGAACAAAACCCTCACTTAAATCAATAATGAACTTGGAAGATATTATGTTAAGTAAAATAAGTTAGACATGGAAAGACAAATATCCCACGTTCCCACCTATGTGTGGAAGCTAAAATTGCTGATTTCATAGAAGTAAGGGGAAGAATAGAAATTACTACAGGCTGAGAAGGGGAGATGGAGAGAGACTGTGGTAAATGACTACAGGGATGGATGTAATAAAAAAATTAACTTCCATTATTCTTTAGTACAGTATGTACAGAACTTACAAGTGGCAATAATTAATTGTATATTTCAAAAAATGCTACTTTGGGATTTCATATGTTCCCAATCCAAAGAGATAAATGCTTAAGGCAATGACTGTATCAACTACCTGATCTGATCATTAAAATGCTACACATTTAGGGAAATGTCATACTATGGTCCATAAATACATGCAATCATTATATGTTAATTAAAATAAAAATAAATAAAAATTTAAATAAGCAAATGAGAAAATGCTTTGAGAGGAGAGAAAATGCTACAGGAGAACAAAGTCACGGTGAGGAGAAAGCAGAAATTGAAGGATAACTTTATCTGTGAATGTCTGAATTAAAAAATTAACAAATCAATTCAAAAACTTACCCAACCATCTAAAGACACTGAAATAGAGCAAACCAAACCTAAAGCAACCAGAAGGAAGGTAATAATTGACTAAAGAAGAAATTAATGAAAAAGAGATTAGAAAACAGAGAAAGTCAATTATGCCAGAATTCAGTTGTTTGAAAACCAAATTGACAAGTGTTTATGACTTTCAAGTAATGTGTGTGGGGTGGTGGTGGTGGGGTAGAGACTTAAGCTAATCAGAAACAAAAGATATGAAATTACCACCAACCTTAAGGGAAAAAATATTTCAAAGGAATTATATTTTAAAAATCCATATATTATACAAGCAATTAAAAAATTTCTAGAAAGACACATACTTCTAAAGTAGTTAAGAACACACCATCTGAGTCACTTGCCTGGCGAGTACAAGGTCCAGGGTTTCAAGGGGGAAAAAATCTGTAACACTTCAAACAAGTAAGGGGAATTGTGAAAAACAAAACAAAGCAACAAACCCTATTCATACAGGAAAGCTCATGGCCAGGTGGCTTCACTGATAAACACTGCCAAAGATTTTTAAAAGAAATTACTTTTAGGGGCAGGAGAGATGGCTCAGGGGTTAAGAAAACTGGCTGCTCTTCCACAGGACCTGGGTTCAATTCCCAGCACCTAAGTGCCAACGCACAGTCATCTGTAACTCCAGTGCCAAGAGACTGATGCTTTCTCATCTCCATGGACAAGAGTCACTCGTAGTACACAGACATACATGTGGGCAACACACACACACACACACACACACACACACACACTCGTAGTACACAGACATACATGTGGGCAACACACACACACACACAAAGGATTAATATCAATTCTTCACACACTCTCCACAAAACAGTAGACCTCCCAACTCGCTTTATAAAGTTAGTATTGCAGAGCGACAGAGTATTAATGAGGCTTATAACAGATAAAATCACTAAGTCTAATACTGATTTTAATATTCAATTTCAAATTATGATCTAATTACTTTGAAAATTTAAACAGATTTTGGAATGTAAGTCGAATAATCGCTGCTGTTGTACTAATTGAGGCACACAGGGAAACTAACACTTTTTGGGTTTCAATTATAACACCCATGCACGTTTGTGCTGTGTAATTCCTCAGCACAACAGCAGTCTGGGGGGCTTACAGTGTGGTATGGGGTGGGGTAGAGCCTTCACAAGTACATTAGTGCCACCCGCGGAGGGCAGGGGTGTTCTTGCCCTTCATTAGTTCCAGGAACCAGCTGCTACAAAGCAAGACCAGCCCTCTGTTTTCTGTTCTGTATGTGCCTCCACTTTCCACCCTGAGTTCAAGCAGCATGAGACTCCTGAGGAAATGTCAACTTCTTTGCTTTCAGAACTGTGAGCTAAATAAACGTTTTTTCTTTTGAAATTACCTGCTCTCTAGTATCCTGTTATAGCAACAGAAACAGACTATAAAACCAAAACAGAGAACAGACTAAATATTTTCCTATTTTAAAGTTTGAACAAATATGTGTATTTATTAGTTTTTCATCACTGTAGTCGAATATCAAAGACAACAACTTAAGGAGGAAAGATTTATTTTGGCCCATGGTTTTGGAAGCTTTAAGGCAGACTGGATCCTTTGCTTTGGGTCTGAAGCAATCAGACTATCATGGCAAGGTGAGTGAGTATGAGTTTGTTACTTTGTTTCAGCCAGGAACAGAAAGGGACAGAAGTGACCAGGTCCCCAAATATCCTTCAAGACATTCCCTATCGTGACTGACTTCCTCCAATAACCCAGTGCCAGCTCCTAACAGCCCATTTGACTCTGAGCTCATGGACAGATCAACTGATGAAGTTACTAATATCATGACCCAATCACTTCTCAGTAGCCCCACCACTTAAGGACCAAACCTTCAATACCTGAGTCCTTTGGGGGACATTTATATCTGAACTATAGCAATGCATATGGAGATAATAGAAATTTAATTTTTAAAAATTTTTTTGTCAGTTAGCATGGTGCTAGTACTGAACCCTAGGGTCTCATGCATGCTTGGCAAATGCTCTACCACTGAGCTACAGTCCCAGCATTAAGACTTCTACTTTATTATGAAGCCACATTGCTGCTACATACCACTCTAAAAGTCCTCTGTATCTCTTCTGCTGCTTATCTCCTGTCTCCAATTCTTTCCTTTTCTATCATTAAAAAGAAAAGCTCTGGTAGAACAGCTCATCAGTACAGTACTTCCCTTGCATGTGTAAAGTCCTGGGTTCAATAGTAGTCACTACCATCAACACTACCAACAACAACAAAGTAAAAAGTGTGTGGGCAGGAGGAGTTTTTAAAACTCAAAGAGTATTTTCAGTGATGTGTTAATGATATTTACTTGCGTAATCATTTCCCTATGAATAGAAGTTCTTTTGCATTTCATACATTCAACCTGTAACTGCAATACAAATACAAAAGAGCACTGTTAAGAGGATCCCCATTTAAAAGGCAAGTGTACTCAACTTGTCTATCTTCATTACAGCTGATTCATGGGGTACACAGGCCGAAAAGGAAATTCACAAGTGGTTTCCTATACACACTTTCTTCCCTTGCCTAATACTTCGCTGTGTTTGTGTGAGCCACCCAAAGAGCAACACTAGCCAAGGCTGACCTTACTGATGGGTCACTCTCCAGGTGCTCGGTAAGCCGCTGTACTTGCTCTGGTTGTATGGATCGTCCTAGGAGAGCTTCTGTGTTGGTGTAGATGAGGAATGCCGAGACCACACCTAGTAAGGTGCCCACACCCAAGGAACCCAGGCTGTCATACAACGGATTGCCTAAAAGAATCACAGAAGAAACCAAAACATTTCCTATTACTTCAGTGACCGTTAGAGAGCAAACAACCATGATATTTGAAATTCACTCCTGGTTCCTTTAGCAACCTTCTTCAATGATTGCTAATAGTTTTACTATACTACAAAATAAGCTGGAGCATGATGGTGTATGCCTTTAACCTCATCACTTAGGAGAAAAGATAGGTAGACCTCTGTTGAATTTGAGGCCAGCTGGGTCTATATAGGGAATTCTAGGCCAGCTAGGGCTACACAGTGAGTTCCTGTCTTAAGAAAAACCTTTTGCCAGCAGTGGGGACACACACCTTTAATCCTAGCACTTGGGAGGCAGAGGCAGGTGGATCTCTGTGAGTTCGAGGCCAGCCTGGTCTACAGGGTGAATTCCAGGACAGCCAGAGTTACAAAGAAATACTGCCTCAAAAAACCAAAAAAAAAAGAAAGAAAGAAAAAGAGAAAAACCTTGTTAAAACACAAACAAGAACACTTCAGTGTTTGTGTGTATGCACATACCACAGCTTGTTAGAGACTTCAGGAGACTATTATGAGGGAACTGGTTTTCTTTTTTCTACCACGGAGGTCCCAGGGAACAAACTCAGGTCATCAGCCTTGGCCACAAGTGCCCTTATCTGCTGAGCTATCTCAGCAATCTTATTTAACTTTTAAAATTCTTAATAAAACTTGTATTTTTCTAAAAATACCAATTCTGTACTAGTTTTATTAATATGTAGTTGATGCATATAAGAAACAAACATCTCTCCTAACTGATCCACTTTATAAAGTACAACTCATTAGAAGAGTTCTAATTATGGAACTCAAAATTAAATAGTGCTCTTTAGAAATACAAAGTTAAAGAATTGGCGATTAGCCAGGAGCAGTAGGTACAGTTTTTGATCTAGCACTTGGGAAGCAGAGGCTGATGGATCTCTTCTGGATTCAAGGCCAGCCTGGTCTACATAGTCAGGCTAGCCAAGGTTACACAGTGCGACCCTGTCTTGAAAGACAGACAAAAGACAGACAGACAGACAGACACACACACACACAAAGGGGTGGGAAGGAGAGAGGGAAGAAGAGAGAATTATTGTTGACCAAAAGCAGGGTGAAGGTCAATCAGATCATCACCTGATACTTTTAGAACACTTCAAATCCCAGCTAACAGCAGAGAATGTTACAGCAGCTTATCACCTGAAGTTATTTTAAATAAATGAGAAAGCATGGTAGAGGATAACCCCAAGAGAATCTGACCTCACAAGCTGAGTGAACACTCAAATGGTTATCATTTTGGAAAACAAAATGAGCTTTCTGCTGCAATTTACCTTTTGGCCCTCTAAAGAACTAACCAGCGACCAAAATGAATGGGGAAGACCCTGAAGAAAATTAAGGCCTGTGAAGGCAGGAGAGGTCATTCCTATGAAGAAGCAGGAAGACAGGTGAACAAGTGCTCCAATAGTATTCATTAATGTCTCTGCACTATCTTAAGGACTCCTGTGTTAAGATTAACTAGTAATACTAACTAGTAATACTAACCATACTGTCATAGGTAAGGGAGTCAGAGTTCAGAGAGGGAACAACTTTTCCTCACAGCTACCAAGGCTTGCAATAATGTACTAATGCCTGCATTTCTCACCTAGACATAAGAAATCTAACTCAGAGAAATCTGCACACTTTTACTGACCAAATATCTTATCATTAAACTTTAATGATAGACTACAACGTGATGGATTTCACTGTGGCATTTTCGTACACTTCGTATCATGCCTTATTCACCCCTCCTGCCTGCTCGCTGGTCCCTTCCTTCCTGCTGAACAGCCTTCCCTTTGCTTTCCTGTCACATGAGTTCTATTACCTTCTCTTCCCTTCTTCTTCCTTAATAGCTTTTCCTCTCTGCTAGTGTTTTCTTTCTACTTTAAACACCACCACACGCGCGCGCGCGCACACGCACACACACACACACTTGTAGATTCTGTGGATGAGAGAAAATATACAGTGTTTGTATTTCAGAGTTATTTCACTAAATATAATGATAACCAGTTCTATATAAATACACAAATAAAAATTACTATGGAATTAATACATAATAACCTATTGGCTTAAAATTCAATGATATGACCAACTCCCCATATATTAGAGAATTAAGTAGTAGAAGAAAATCATATGTAGTTTAAGAAATATTTACCTGTTAGAGAGGTAAGGCCCATGCAGGTGGCTGCTATTATCACTCCTAAGACAGCTGCAGTGTCCTCCAAAAGTATAACATTTGTACTTGGATCACGACTTTCCATGACTTAATCATTGGGGCAACAGACAAGAGAAGAAAACTTCTGAAACCTTAATTTGATCTCATCAGAAGTCATTACAGTAAGTACCCATTTAAATCAATCTATTAATTAACACAAGAATGTATGAGAGATCACAGTTTTTAAAACTCTATCTTAAGTGTTAATAGTAACTTATGTAGTCAAATTACCTTTCCAAATTATACAGACATATGCAGAAATATAACAGCTTACCTAAGTAAAGCCCAGATAGAAAACACCCCTATGCTCATAAATTCTCTTTTTAACAGAGTTGATTTGTCTTACAAATAAATACCTGGTTTCTAAACTACATACCATACTTATAAAATGATGTTCCTTTGGTCTGAGCGCTCCTGCGAAGTTCATTTATGGCAACAAGAAGTGTTGCTGAAAGAAAAATATTCTATCAGCAAGGAAGAAACAGCATGGTCCAAACTTTAAAGATGGCATTTCAAAAGATAAATAAGCATAACATGTTAACACCAGTTGGCAATAAGTAAGGCAAATAAGCAATATTAACAATCACCATCAAGACTCTAATTAACCACTGTAAGAAAATGGATCCCCTATTTCAAAACCATAACAGCTAACCATAATTACTACAGCAGTAGCCTTTGTCTATTGAGCAGCTTCTGTTGGGCAGGCACTAAGAACAGTCACTTTTGACCCTCCCAACCTTTGGAGGTCTATCAATTAAGAAAAACCCCATAAATATATACAATTATAACCTGTCAATCAGAAATTATATTAATTTAAAAAATGGATGAGAAATAAAGAGATGGTTTAGCAGGTAAGAACTCTGCCATCCCAAAGACTGGAGTTCAGATCTCGGCACTCATATATCAGGCATCCTGCAAATACCTGTACCTCCAGATCAGAGGGATTTGGAGCCCTCTTGGGGCCTTAGCATGTATATGGGCATGGGTACCCACACACACGCATGCATAGACACTCACACGTACACAGATACCTACATATAAGTAAACAAATGGATCTTTTTAAGAGACAGATGCAGGGAATATCAAATATAGGAAATGATAACTGTTCAGGGATAAAAGGCACTGAATTAGGGCTGATGAGATAGTTCAGTGGTTAAGAACATTGCCTGCTCTTCCAAAAGACGTGGGTTCAATTCCAAGCACCCACACAGCAGCTCACAACTGTCTGTAACTCAAGACCCAATGGATCCAACTCCCTCATACAAATACTAACGCACACGAAACAAAAAACTTTTAAAAAGCACTGAATTAGGTAGTTTATGCTGATATTAGAAATTATGTTACAATATTGTTGAAGCTATATTTCAAAAATTATTATTCCTAAGGAGACAGCTTTTTTTCTGATTAACACTGTTAAAAACCAACTTAAAAAATTAGTATTATTATGTTTTTATATTTCCAATGGTTTGAGCAATACAAGCTACTCATGAGCATAACCCAGCCCCCTTGCCCTCATCCATTACAGCAACAACCACAGAACATTACACAGACTTTCTACCCTGAAGAGCAAACAACGCTTAAGTTCTTAACCCCACAATACTAACTTAGTAGAACTTGGCAAACTATAATCAACTGGTTGTTGAACGTGTATCACTAAACTGAAAATAAATACTTTGTGACAGTACATACCTCCTTCAGATATCAAAGATCCTGCTAAAATGCAATACGCCTGAAAAATAAGTATTAAAACAAATAATGAATCAAGTACTTTACTAAAGGATTGTAGCTGCTCATATGTACAATTTGTAATATCTTAAAAATTTTAAACATAAGCTCCAATTCAAGTTAGATACTAAGGATCTTGTTGGGCAATAACTCAAAGGAGGACAATAAAATAGACACAAGCCAGGTGTAGTCACACACACCTTTAATCCTAGCACTTGGGAGGCAGCAGGCGGATCTCTGAGTTGGAGGCCAGCCTGGTCTATAGAGTGAGTCCCAGAACAGCAAGGGCTACCCAGAGAAACACTGTCTCAAAACTACCCCTAAATTTTTTTTTTAATTAAAAAAAAAATTTAAAAGACATTAAAAAATTTCTATTGGAAAAAAACAAACAAAAAAGCAAAGAACCCAAAATAATCAAGGATTCTGATAATGCCTACTAAGCAAGTTTATAGTCTATTGAATCCATTATTTAACAAAGTGCTTCATTCCCTACTCATTTACTCAAAAAGGTGGTATGTTAGAAACTTCAAAATTTAAACACAATTAAAAATTGATCTCATCACTCTCTAACTCCAGAGACTGCTTTGTCCCTATCAAGGGATGTTGCTCAAATTAGATGATGCTGGGACAAGGTGCTGTGCCCATAAAGCAGGTAAATACGTTCAGAATGGGAGGGGCAAATGTTGTCCATTTAATTACACAAAATGTACTGTGATTAAAAACAAAAGTAGGAAGCTAGCCTCAAAAATGTAAATAGTGTGCTAGACATGGTGGCATTTGTCTGTAGTCACAGCAAAGGCAGTGAAGGAAAAGAATGAAGCAGGATTTTAAGGCCAGTTCAAGGCCAGTCCGGGCATCAAAGCAAACACTTTGTCTCAATACCTAAACAACAAAAACAAAATAAAAATAAGCCTAGTTTAGCTGGGCAGTGGTGGCACATGCCTTTAATCCCAGCACTCGGGAGGCAGAGGCAGGTGGATGTCTATGAGTTCAAGGCCAGCCTGGTCTACAGAGTGAGTCCCAGGATAGCCAGAGTTACAACAGAGAAACATGGTCTCGAAAAACCAAAACCAAACAAAACAAAAGCCCAGTTTAACTGGCTTGTTATTATACAGATATGTACAGGATAATAGAATGATAAAATAAGACAGATATATACTCTATTCTATGACCCAAAACAGAAAAAAAAAAATGTTATAAGTTCACTCACATTCCAGATATCCTAACACCAGAATGAAGCATATAACACAGGAGCTTTCCAAAGGAGCTAGGGGCCTGTCTCTACCCACCAGACCATGCCTTGGAATCACACCAAGCACTACTGAAGACACGTTGGAGAGTAAGGAGGCCAAACACCTCTATAATGAATGTCGTGAGTCGCTGAGATTGCTCAGGAGACTTAGTAAGTGCCCCAGGGATTTAGAAACTATAGAAAATGTGTCTGATAAACATGTGAATAATTATCTATAGGTAAGACTATTGATGGTAGCTGTTAGGAAAGAAGGGGGGAAAAAAAAAAAAAGAACAAAACAGAACCCCACAGGAACTCCTGAGTTGGAATCTTCTGAAATGTCGAAAAGACATGCAGGGCAACCTTGCACATGCCTGGAGTTACACCATGTGACATGACGGGCATATATATGACCTCTCTGTCTATCCAAGGAGTCAGAGCAGCAAAGCAGCCTACTGTCTAAGAAGTGTTCGTGGAAGGCAAGACAGTTTTAAAGATCTATAAAGGCAAGAGCAAGTAGTAACACTAACTACCAGTGTTAGGACTTGTTTCCTACCCAAAGTTGGGTATGGCCCACTGAGCAGAAGAGCCTTGTGTGTAAAAAACAGAAAGTTACCCTCATCCTTTCCCATTCCCCAGTGCAGGCCCTCTACCTCATGGAGGCCTTAGAGGAAAATCAAAAACAAACTCTTTTCATTTTGCTTTAACATTAAATGTACTTCCAGCTTATGACAAGTGACTGGAAATAATAATTACTGATATAAGGCTATTCTTGGCACTAAAAGTGAATAGAGTTTTTTTTTTTGTTGTTGTTGTTATTGTTCTTCTTCTTCTTCAATAGCATATCTAGAAAATTTGTAGAACTGTCCAAGATTTTAATCAAAGAGGATATGCTCAGTAATTATATCTATGGAGATTCTGTTAAATATCACAAAAATTAGGAGCTAGAGAAATGGGTCAGCAGTTAAGATACTGGCTGTTCCATCAGAGGACTCGGGTTTGATTCCCAGTACCCACAAGGAAGCTCACAGCCAGTCCCAGGGGAGCCAGCATCTGCATCTGGTCATTGCCCGCATCAGGCATACATGTGGCACACGGACATACATGCAGGCAAAGCACTCATACACAAAATAAGTAAAACTGTTTGAAATCACCCCATTATGTGGATTCAGAGGTCATAAATACTCAAATGTAAAACAAAACTAAAATAAATAACCAGTGTGACCCAGCCAAGAGGCATGTCACCCCTGTTCTCTAATGCAATATGGCAAGGTTTTCATTAGGTCGTCGTATTCCAAAGTGAGAGTGGGAGAAAAAGAGGATCACCCATAGAAGGGATTCCATTGGTTGAGGATGAAGCAATCCCATGATTCCATGGTACCAAGAGAGTCCTGCGCCCATCATGAAAATGCCAACACCACTAATCAATGAAGAAATATAGCGCATATTTGAAAAGCCGTACCTGAAAGATAAAAAGATCATATAGTTTTCAAAAATGAGCACTAACTTTCAAAATGTGTTTAGTAAGTCAATGAAAATGAAAAAAGAAATTCTTAGACTATTAAAATGGTGTAGTTTTATATATTAAATACTGTTAAGTTCAACGTTCAAATTTCATTTAAAAACAATATACAAAGTGGGGAAAAACACCAGATCTTTGAAAATATATAAAATCAAGTATCATTTAATTCAGGTATCTTCTAATCCCTATTTCATAGTCGATAAGATGTTTAATGACAGGGTAATATTTCAATTTCACTGGGCTGCAGCTTCTCATTGAGTATCACGGTCTTGTGGTTAATCTATGACATATATTACTTGTAATTTCGTTGCTTAGTATTTTAACATGGAACTTACTGCTGGTTCTGAAGAGTTTAGCACACAGATGAACCAATAACTTCAGTTTCTGCATGTTTTCACAGATAATTTTTGAAAATATTAATTATTTTTCTAATCAACTTTTGGTCAAAACAAATCATTGATCTGTATTATTTTAACTACCAATACAGCACTACTAGGACACTTGAAAACTATCACATACTATGAGAAGTAGAATCATTCATTCATAAAAATGTTTCCTGAGAAATATACTATGAAAACCAAACACTACTGCACTCTCTGGTAGATACATGTTCAAAGAAGGATTCTTAATTTGAAAATGTTCCTGGAATTCTCTGTGCAGAGATGCAGTCTAGCAATGTTAATGTGGCAATGCTTTACAAATTTGACTTAGAAAATTTCATTTTTTTCTTGTTTTCTCCAAAGTACGCCAATTAATGAATAAATTAAGTTGCCCTGCTTTCATTTTATGTCATTTTCAAGGCACTGCAGATTCATTTTTTTGTTTGTTTAGTTTTGTTTTTTTTTTGAGACAAGTTTTCCTTGCATAGTCCTGGCTGTCCTGGAACTCACTCTGTAGTCCAGGCTGGCCTTGAACACACAGAGACCTACTGCCTCTGCCTCCCAAGTTGGGATTAACAGCATGTGACATCATGACCAGCTTATATTATAGGTTCTTACTAAAAACTTGTATTATGCAGATCTGCACTGTCTACCACATAAAATCACTAGTTCCGTGTGGCTATTCATATCTAAATTTCCTTAAACTAAATTTAGTTACTGTAGTGGGTAGTACTAAAATGAGCTATTGAAAATAACTGATGAAGCAATTTTCAGAAGATGAACTTAAAAATTTTTACCCTCTTACTTAAAATTTTTAGTAAGGAAGTTCAGTTTAAAAAACATTTTTTTTTTCAAAAGAAGAGTAAAACATGGATGTGTAATTAATTAACATTTGCTCTCTGTACAAGATAACTCATAATTGTAGAATATTAAAAATATATTGAGTAATTATTATTAAAACAGTAGTGCCCTGCTTTCAAGTAAGGAAAGGTATAAAGGTATAAAGCAGTAAGATGAACATTTTTACAGAGATAAAGGTGTACTTTTTTGCCTTAACATTGATCAAACTAGTTAAAATAACAATGAATATAGAGCTCAAATATTTGAGTGGCTTTTAATAGATGAAACAAAAATAAATATCCACATCAGGTAACTGCCATACTCAAAATAATATATTCTAAAAAAATCCTCACTTTATAAATATCTAATTTTGAAATGTTATCAAAATATTTCTCAATCATAACAAAAACAAAGTATAAAGTATGCATTTTTAAAAGGTTAACATCAAAACTTTAGATTACACAGCTAATTAAGTTCACACTGAAATATGTGTCCTTGAAACAAAATAAAACAGAACTTTAAAATAAGTGTTTTGTTATTATCAATTACAGAGAAGATCTCCAGGCTATATTTTAAAGCATAAAAATAATTTTGACTCTATTTTCAAATTATGCCTTGAATTTACTTTGACCTTACACTTTGGATACTACAAAGGAAATGACCAAATCTCGAGCAATCTGATGTTAAATAAATTTCAGACTTCTGGAATCCATTTGTTTTTATTTCAGCTACTTATAGCAAGTTAAAATCAGAGGCAGTGTTCTTACGGGTGAGAAGGATCTGGTGTTTGAACAGACTTGTTGATACCCAGTGCTAGTAAAGCCTATGGAAAAGAACAAACAGTAAGTGATCATTATCAAGATGCGGAATACAGTACGAGTAAACCAATCTGGAAGATGTAAAGGCCAGCGATAAAGAAACCGTATGTGCACATCAATGGCCAAGTAATCCTAGTTTCCAGGACTTAGAAAAATAAAGATAAACCCAAGGGGATTCAAACAACATTGTTTATTAGGATGAAAAACTTGAAAGATAGCTAGGCATGGAGGCACATGCTTAAACTCCTAGCTCTTGAGGAGGCCTGAGGCAGGAGAATCAAATCTGAGTGTATCTGGGCTGCATAATGAGACCCATCTCAAAAAAATGAAACCGTACCAAACTAAACCAAGACAATAGCCACAAAGAAATCTAAAATTCCAACAGTAGGGAACTGCTATGCACATGATCAACAACAATAAATGACCTTAATAGCAGTTTAAAATAGCAAGCCCAAAGTACAGTTTTCTGTATTAACAAAGAAAAAGCTCATAGATGTATACCAATCAGAAGGGGTCCTGAATGCAGGCCAGTCTGAACTACGTTTCAAGGTTCTGTCACAAACAAAACAAGGCACAACTCTCCTGTATTTATGACTGGGATTCAATCTATAGATCATTATATTAGCCCCATCATTGACCCCTACTTCTCTTCTTTCTCCTTTGTGGTCCTGAGGATCAAACCTTGGGCCTTTCATAGTTTACACAAGCACTCACCCCTGAGATGTGTCCTAGCTCCTTTCCAGATCTTCCTAAAACTCTCAGCAATAGTTTGCAGTTTTCAGTGTAAAAGTTTTGTGTATCTTTGCTAGACTTGTTTTAATGTTGAGCTTTTTTGGTTTTTCACATTTATCTATCTATCTATCTATCTATCTATCTATTTATTTATCTATTTATCTATTTATTTATTTATTTATTTTTGGTTATTTTATGTACATTGGTGTTTTGCCTCACATATGTTTGTGTGAGGATGTCAGATCCCCTGGAACAGGAATTACAGACAGTTGTGAGCTGCCATGTAGGTACTAGGTCCTCTGAAAGAGCAGACAGTGCTCTTAACCACTGAGCCATTTCTCTAGACCCAATTTTATTTTTAATGTTTTGTGATACTGTTTTAAATGGAAGGTTTTTAAATGTCATTCCGTGTTTGCTACAGTCGAGACGGACTGATTGCGCATTTATTTGCCCTCTCTATATATTCATTTCGACGACTACAACATCCTTACATTCTCAGAATATTTACTTACCCATACTGTGATTTTTACATATAGCTTCATCTCCTTTGGCTACATTTTAAAGGTATCTATGTATATCCCTAAAGTATATTGATGGCATGTAGTTTTTCTCATGTGGTGACACTGTAAGTTTTGGAATCAGAGGTATGCTCTGTCTATAGAGTTGAAAATCCATTGCCTTCTCTATCTCTCAAAGTCTGTGCACTATCAGTATTGTTTTCTTAATAAACGTATAAACAAAATAAACAAAGCTGGTCAAGTTCTCTTGGTACTGTCCCCATAGGCAATTGAGAATTCCTTCGTCTTCTTCGTCTCCATCTTCAGTTCTAGCATACATGTTTTCTATTATCAATCATTAGGACTAACTCTTTTCTGGGGTTTAGCTTTCTGTTAATGCTATCTAGTGAGATTTTTGTGTCACACATCGCTTTTTATAGTTCTAAAAGCCGCATTGAGTTCTTTTCTATCACCTGTCAACTGAATATGGTGTATTAACTGATTTCCCTTCTGGCTGAGCCCAATTTTCTTTTGCTCCTTGCACTGTCTAGTAGTATTCTGCTACCAAATGGAAAAATTAGGTGAACACTGTGAATGTCACATTAAGTGTGTGTGTGTGGGGTTCTAATATCTTCTCTAAAAAGCATGGAGTTTTCTTCTGGAAAACAAATTGTTTGTAGATAAACTTGATTAATTACATTTCTGGGACAGTCTGTTAAGAAGGGCTTTAGAGTAGCCTTTATACTAGGGATAATTACTAGGGTATCTCACCTGGTGAGATCTGAATGCACTGTAGCTCTGTGAAAGCACTAGGAATTACTCAGCTTGTTGTCTGTTTGTTATCTCTGCCTACACCTTGTACACGGGTAATCTAACATTCAGCAAGGACTCAAGAATCCCTATGCAGACTGAGGTAGAATTTTTACTATGTAGCTTTTCCTCTGAGGAACTCTGCCTTCTAATTTCCAACTACTTCAAATTTGTTGAACTTTGATATTTCTCATCCTGGCTCATTATTCCAAATTATCTCTAAACAAAAATCCAGAGAGAAAGTATAATAGAAATCAAATCCCATCTCAGAGGTGTGGTCTTGTGCTTCTAATGTTTGAAAGTACTTATATTTTTTGTGCATCAAAAAACTAAATTCAGAGTCTGTGAGTCCTTTATGGTTAAAAGCAGAGAAGTTCTATATATAAAATTCTGCAACTTGACCTTTTTATGCAATTTGCCATGGTTATTACTCCAGTTAAAATCTTTTTTGTATCACAGTCTATAAAACCCATACATAATATTTGCACGGGTTAGTTTCATGTCAACTTGACACAAGCTATAGCCACCTGAGAGGATGGAACCTTGACTGAGAAAATGCTTCCATAAGACCTCGCTGTAGGCAAGCCTATAGAACATTTTCTTAATTATTGATTGATGGGGCGGGCCCAGCCCATTGTGGGTCATGCCATCCCTGGGTTGGTGGTCCTGGGTTCTATAAGAAAGGAGGCTGATTAAGCCAGGAGGAGCAAGCCAGTAAGAAGCACTCCTCCATGGCTTCTGCTTCAGCCCCTGCCTCCAGGTTCCTGCCCTGCTTGAGCTCCTACTGTGACTCCCTTCAATGATGGACTACAATATGAAAGTGTAAGCCAAACACATCTTTTCCTCCTCAACTTATTTTTGGTCATGGTGTTTCATAATAACATTAATAACCTTAAGGACAATACTTTAGGGAGCAGATACTTAAGAATTAACTATTAATCTTATTGTATAATTCTTTGTCCTTATGGCCTGACACGTTCAAAGCTCTTAGACGTCGTTTTTACATGTCCCTTCCCGTTTCCTCTCCTTCTACCTAATACCATGACCTTAAGGTAGTTATTAAGTATTTACTGATGGATCAATAGATAAAGTGCTTCCCATGCAAGTTGTGAGCAGTGGAGTTAGGATCCCTAGCGCCTAAATACCGGATGGAGTAATGATGGCATCCTGTAATCCTGGCCCTTGGGATGCAGATAGGGCTCTCTGGAGTACTGGCTAGCTGGACTAGCAAAACTGGTTAAGTCTGTGCTCAAGTAAGAGACCTGCCTCAATATATAAGACGGAGAGTGACTGAGAGAACACCTGTGTCACCCGTGGCCTTCTCGCACGAGCTCACACAAGTGACACATGTACACACACACATGTACACCTCACACACAAGCCACACAGTACGGAATCAAGCCCCAGGTAGGGACTGTCAGCACTAATAGCAACCACCTACCTTCTCCCTTTACTTTTACAGAGGGTTTTAATCTTTCAGGTTTAACTTGTAAGTAATACTGCTCTGCTTGTTCTTTATTTTAATTTTCTTTTGAACTTTATCTTAAATGTTCTTTTTGGCTGGACAGGGTTGGGGATCAAAGTCATTTGCTAATCACATATTTTAATCATTGAGTTAAAGTAGCAGGCTTAAATATCCATTCCTGTTCCTGAATCTTTCACTGAAAAATTCTCTCAAATTTGTTCTAACATTGAGTAAAAAAAAAAAAAAAAAAAAAAATACCGAAAGGATACCATATTCTTTGAAATGTGACAAAGATATATAAGTAAAATTTCTACAGCGTTCTTTACGAAGGCTTGGGTGTTTAGTATTCACAATTTGGGCTTAAAAAAAAAATTACAGACTATTTTAATTTTTTTTTAAATTTTCATTTCCCAAATCAAGGGAAGTAACCTAAACTACCAGTTCAATGTGAAAATATATTAAACAATCACACAGCGCTCTATCTTTATTCAAAAATTCCTATTGGCTTTCACAGTAATTAAGATTTTATATTTAGCTGTGTGTGATGGTGCACATCTTTAATCTCAGCACTCTGGAGTTAGATCTCTGGAGTCTGAGCCAGCCTGGTCTACACAGTGAGTTCCAAGGCAGCCACTGCTACGCAGAGAGGCCTTGTTTTAAACATATACACACACACACACACACACACACCACAAATCTGTAAATAGAAACTAGCTTTAAGAATCTCTTCTACAGGGGCTGGAGAGTTGGCTCAGTAGTTAAGAGCACTTGTTCTTGCAAAGGACCCAGGCTCCATTCCCAGAACCCACATGGAGGCTCACCTCACTACCTCCTTAGGCACCAGACATGAATGTGGTACACAGATGTACATGGATGCAAAACACTTACACACATAAAATAATAAAAATATACCTAAAAAAATGAAGAAAAGAATCTCTTCTATAAAAGATGTGACCAAACACATAGTAACTGATGAATCTATACTTCCCACTCCTTGTTGAAAGTTCTTAAAGTGTAAAAATTTACTTAAAAATACTATGACCACATTTCTTTTTGAAGCTAGGTTATCATGTAGTCCAGGCTGGCCTTGTACTTACTATGTAGTTAAGGGACCCTGGTTCCTGATCTACTGCCCCCACCCGCCATGAGCTGTAATAACAGGCATGCACCCTGCAGTCAGCCTATGGTCATTATTTCTGTGTGCTGCTGCCCTTCATTAGCATCCAAAGACTAGTTTCAGAACCACTTGAGGAAACTTAAACTTACTTTCTTTCTTTTTCTTTTCTTTTCTTTTCTTTTTTTTTTTTTTTGAGAGAGTCTCACTACATAGCTCTGGGTATCCAGTAACTCACTCTGTTAACTAGGCTGGCCTCAAACTCACAGAGATCCACCTGCCTCTGTCTGCTGAGTGCTGGGATTAAAGGCATGCACCACCACACATGGCAAAACTTAAATTTTCAATGCTCAAGTTTCTAATATAAAATAGATAGTATTTTCGAATAACCTACAAATTATCTTCTCATTTTAAATCATGTCTCTATTACTCCTCATGCCTAATACAATATAAATAGTATACACAGTACTGTTAAATCCTATTGTTAAGAATAGTAATGGGAACGGGTGATGGTGGCACACCTTCAGTCTCAGCACTCGGGAGGCAGAGGCAGGCGGATCTCTGTGAGTTTGAAGCCAGCCTGGTCTACAGAGTGAGTTCCAGGACAGCCAGAGTTACAACAGGGAAACCCTGTCTCAACCCCTCCCCCAAAAAAGAATAATAATGGAGAGAAGCAAGATGACTAAAGGAATGCCATCCTTTGGAAAGCGTGGCAGGAAGATGCACACGTGCTGTCACTGTGGCTCTAAGGCCTACCACCTTCAGAAGTCAACCTGTGGCAAATGGGACTACCATGCCAAGCGCAAGCGAAAGTATGACTGGAGTGCGAAGACTAAGAGACGAAACACTACCAAGACTGGGCGAATGAAGCACCTAAAAATTGTTAGATTCAGACATGGCTTCCGTGAAGGAACAACACCTAAACCCGAGAGGCCAGCTGCTGCAGCATCCAGTTCATCATGAGGATTTCAATCAGTCAGAAGATAAATGTTCTGGTTTCACTAAAATAAAATAAAGTAATGAGGGTGGGGGTGGGCTGGAGAAATGGTTCAGTCTCTATGAGCACTGGCTGCTCTTCCTGAGAACCCAGGTTTGATTCCCAGTGCCCACATGGTGGCTCTGTAACTCCAGTCCCAGGGGATTTGATGTTCTCTTGTAGCGTCCATATGGTACACAGATATATATGAAGACATAACATCCACACACAAGATAAACAAATCTTAAAAACAATAACAACACAAAAAATAGGGGAAAATAAGGGCAAAAGTCTGTACATCATAGACGGTTGTGTGTGTGTGTGTGTGTGTGTGTGTGTGAGAGAGAGAGAGAGAGACAGACAGACAGACAGAGACAGAGAAAGAGAGAGAGAGAGAGACTGACTGTCTTTGTAGCTCTGGCTGTCCTGGAACTCACTATAATATATAGACCAGGCTGAGTTTGAACTTACAGAGATCTACCTGTTTCTCCTTCCTGAATGCTGGAATTAAAGAACTGTGCTACCATGCTCATCTCTTTCTGCTTTTTTGTTGTTGTTGTTTTGTTTTAAAAAGTTGCATTTTCCCCAAAAAAGCCAACTGCAAAGTATTTTTTAACAAATCACTTTCTGACTAAAGACTGTAAGAAATTAATTTAAACTTAATGAAATATTTTCTCCTTACCTGGTTACAAGTATCAGATAATGAGTGTATAGCTTCTGAGAACATACTTGCTGAACCCGTATAAATCCAGGCAAGAAACTTAAAGAAGCAGTTTAAGCCATTACTAGAGAGAAAGAAAACAATACAGCATATGTTTGAATTAAACTTTTCCATCAAGTTTATTTAACAGACTTTACACTACACTCTATTAAAAGTAAATTCAGAAGAACTCCTACAGTTCAGGTGTGAAAGTGAAGAGTAGGGACTATGATACCTTTACGAATGTAAGTAAGAGGAAATGCTGTATGTTGGAGACGTTGTCCTCCTAATACTGTGTGTATTATCCCCTGGTAATCTTAACTAATGCTATGATTTCAATTATCATTTGCAGACTAATAATTCATAACTCTAAATCTCTAACCTAGATTTCTCAGCTGAGCTCAAGAGCAATATACCTTAACAACGATTTTATGTCCTGGGTACTATGCTAATTAGTTTGCTCCTCACAAGGAAGGCTATGCGCATTATCCCTGCTTTCCTGGCATAAAGAACTAATCCTGTTGACCATCTCCTCATGGACACCCTTATAGACACCATTTCCTCTCTTCCTCCCCTGCCCCTGTTTCTGGTGCTCCTGTCAGAAAACACTGTGACACTTACTCTTTATCCAAGCCAGAAACATGGACATTTCTGACTACAGTTCTAAGGATTCTTATTAGGTGTCATCACCCTTAGTCCTCATTGGAAATGCTTTCCTCTAGACTAGGGCCCTCCTTCCAATCTTCCAAGGACCATGTATTATATATTTCCAAATACTATCATAGTTTCTGATATGCATTTTTAAGAAATAAAAAAACTACTGAATTACAAAAATTAATGCTTTTTATATAGTCTATAATTAACTAACAAAATGGATAAAAGCTAAACAAAATATGGTCAAGAAGCCAGAGGAAAAAAAGAGCCTGTTATAAAAACATTAAGTTTCTTCCAAAGTTAAGTGGAAGACAAACATAAATATACTCCTTAGTAGCTGTGACCCGAGTTGGTCCGGGCAACACCGGCCAATGTAACTTTAAAGAACTGACTCTCACAAACTCCAGTTAGTATTTTCAGGGAGAAACTTAGATCCACATCAAAAATGCACAATCCAAGTACAAATGTCTGTACAGACCTATACTCTTCCCCTATCACCTCACTGACCATGATGCCGGGTCAACTTTCTCCTAAAACAATAGAAGCTATATGTCAGCTATAGCAGCTAGCCACCAAGTAATACATTTATACTTTCAAGGACACACATACTAAAAGGTATATATTTCAATTTTAAAAGCCTTGTTTTCCAAAACTCACATGCAGATGGCAACCATCACCACCTTTCCCGGTCCCTTAAGGAACACTGACACGGTCCTGGAGCGCGGCTGTAAGACAAGAACAAAGACTTCCAAAGTCACTCAGAGAAGCACAGGAGGTAGTAGCTCTGACCCAGCATAAGAGTTATCCTCTCTCAATACCTCTGAACAATGAGGCTTACTTTTGAATTATTTCCATCCAAAAGTTCTTTAATAGGGTGTAGTCTGGGTCTAGAAAGATGGATCAGTTGTTAGAAGGAGTGTACTGTCCTTGCAGAGAACCCGTTTGGTTCCCAGCACCCATGCTGGCTGGACCACAACAGCCTATAACTCCAGCTCCAGGTGATCTGACACCCTCTTCTATTCTCTGAGGGCACCTGGGTCACATGCGCATACCCGATCCCCTGACACACACATAAATGCACAATAAAATAAAATAAATTTTAAAGTATGTAAGTAGCTGAAAACGCATTTGGGTACTTTCCCAAAACCTCAAATGCTTATTTTGTTCTTGGAATTCCCAGCCTACCTACTTTTGAAAAGATCTGAAATAGGTACATAGAAACTAGCACTAACATGCTAACAAATGTTTTGAACTGAAATGCACATGCTTTGATGACCTGAGTTCCCCCAGATGGTAGAAGGAAGGAAAATCCTCCTCCTCCTGAAAATCCTCTGACATGCCCAGAAGCGCCATGGCATATACACACATATACAAACAAAATAAATAAATACGAAGTTTTAAAAATTACAACAGATGTCAGAGGGAAAGCAGCATAAACTACTCAAAGCACCACTGGTTCATTTCAAAGCAATACTGTGACTGAGGAGCTAAACTTATTCAGTGGAGATAAAATATTTTCAAGGTTCTAAAGGACTATCCAAGAAATTCACAAAGTCAGGATACTAAGGAAAGGCATAAGGAAGTAGGACAAATTAAAGGGGAAATGAATTAAAGGGACATTGTAAAATTAGATTATCAGAGGGTGAGCTACTGCTCTGATGAGAGAATGCTTTTGGTAAATCAAGGACAATGTGACTTTATCTCTTGCTGCTAAGAGTTCCTGTGAGACAAAAAGGGTGTAACAGGAAAGGTGTCTGCATCCAAAGTAAAAGAAATATAAAGAAGGCAAGTAACTGAAGCAAGCAGGGCTGTCCCTATGAACAGATATGAGAGGCAGATGTCACTAGCTTATGTAATTCCACACTGTAAGGCAGTGACAGTCACTTAGCAACATAGGAGAAATTCTAGCCCCCAAGACATGAGAAGATCGTGACCTTTGGAACACATCTTCAGTGCTGTATTCAGAAAGAACTCAGAGAGAAACCAGAATCAAGATGAATGGGGAGACGGGCAGCTCAAGTTAGGATCCAAGGACAGCTCTGCCCAGTTTGAAGTGTGTGAAAAGGGAGTCAAGTTGCAAATGCTACCCAGAGAAAAGACAACCTGCATAGAGAGCCTTTGTCCCAGGTGTGCATTAACATGGTTTGTTTTAAGAAAACAGTCTCACTCTGAGGACTTCGCTAGCTCTAATTTGTGGCAATCTTCCTGCCTCAGCCTTCCAAGCACAGCTATGGCAAGCTTGAGTTATAACACTCAGCTACAGAATTAACTTCTTTTTTCAGTGTGTGTGTGTGTGTGTGTGTGTGTGTGTGTGTATGTGTGTGTGTATGTGTGTGTGTATGTGTGTGTGTGTGTGTGTGTGTATGTGTATATGTGTGTGTGTGTGTGTGTGTGTGTGTGTGTGTGTGTGTTTTCTCTTGAGATACAACCTCACTATGTAGCCATGGCTGACCTGGAACTCACTATGTAAACGAGGCTAGCTTTTTTTTTTTCTTTTTGGTTTTTCAAGACAGGGTTTCTCTGTTGTAACTCTGGCTGTCCTGGACTCACTCTATATACCAGAGTGGACTTTCACCAGAGATCGACTTGCCTCTGCTTCCTGAGTGCTGGGATTAAAGGCATGTGCCAGTACCGCCTAGCTAGGCTAATTTGAACATGAGATTCTCCTGATTCTGCCTCCTGAGTACTAGAATTATAGGCCATTATACCCACCATTAACTTCTTGATAGGAGATCCCTCCCATCCAAGCTGAAATGGAAAGTCTATTTTGGACATGGATTGCTTTGCCCCTTGGATGTTGTTTCTGCCATTTCAGTGGAATAAAAACCCAACTGGACTGAATTTAAGAGATAAGAGGAGATGAGATAATGAATGAAAACTTTCTGCATTTCTCCTAATATTAATTCTTTCTTGTAGAAAGGATAGTATTTAGGAGCATGTGTAGATAAAAGTCTACACACCTGATAATGAAAAAACGAAGTACTTTCATAAAATTTCAAATTACAAATGGCCTTTAACTTATAGGATTAGGACTCTATAAAACACTGCAAATTTAAAATACTGTAGATTAAAAATGCATCTAATCCATCTAACCTAACCATAGTGTACCTAGTCTGCCTCAAATGTGTTCAGAACTCTTAGATACACCTAGCACTGAGTAAAATTATCTAGCACAAAGCCTATTTTAATTCAACACTGAATATAATTTACTGAATACTACATGGAAATTACAAACAGAATGGCCATATGCTTATGATTCCACACCATCAAGTCAATAAAGTACAAGTGAACCACTTATACCAGGAACCACTTTTACACCCCTTCTTCCCCAGTGAGGTATAAAACAGGGTTGGTAACTGAGAGGTAAAAGGCAAGGCT
Organism: Cricetomys ansorgei; assembly: GCA_026225945.1. Lineage (NCBI taxonomy): Eukaryota > Metazoa > Chordata > Mammalia > Rodentia > Nesomyidae > Cricetomys > Cricetomys ansorgei. The sequence continues at coordinate 3,922,053 of JAMJFZ010001868.1, read as the reverse complement.
GGAGAAAGTTTGAGGGAAAGGCATACATTTAATCTATTTTACAGTGAGAAAATGTACTAATGAAGTCACTCTGAATGTCCACTGTGTACAGCCAAATAATAAAGAACAATCAAACTGGTAGTGTAATTTTCTCTTTCAAGAGATGCCTTCATGTACAAAAGAAGAGACTGGCAGTCTTAATGCTGTATCAGAATGAGGAGTAGAAGGAGTGATGACGATGGCAATTAAGGAGCTTTTATATTCACCCGTGTGTGTGTATGTATGTTCATATATATTCACATATGCGTGAGAGATATAAAATACGAAAGAGACAGGAAATCCTGCTAAAATCTAAGCAAACAGTCTCCTTTATCTATATAAGCTTAAGAATCCTAGGAAACTCATGTCACAATTTTAATTTCAAGAAAATTAAACAGAAATATATAGATGCAGTTCAGTTAATTACAATGTACTCAAGAAAAATCCTGGATTATAACCAAAGACTTGCTAGAATTTATTAGATTTATGACCATAGACATTTCACAATGTACTGAGTTTGTCAAATGATATACACATATGATTAAAAAGATATCCTTACCTTTGTGTTTCCCAAGAAATCACCATATTCTCTTAATATTCTTTGGTTTCTGAACAGCCCTATAGAAATCAGAAGATAAGTTTAGGTCATAAATAGTCTTACTGATCAGTTTATATTAATACAACTATTCTCTTTAAGACTGTGTTAAGTGGTTGAGGGTGTAGCTCAGTAGGTAGAGTGCTTGTTTACTATGTGCCAAGTTCACTTCCCAGAACCATGTCTGCCAGGTATAGCATATACCTGTAATCCTAGCATTCAAGGGGTAGAAACAGGAAGATCAGAAAGAAGTTCTAGGTAGCCTTGACTAGATAGCAAATTTCAGGCTAGCCTGGGTTATGTGAGACCCTGACCATGCCCCTCCTCTGAAGAATGTATTCAGAAGGTTTCTTTACACATATATAGAAAAATAGGATTATCCTGGTATCTAGGAGGAATAAAATGTACAAATAAACACTTATACATGGTACCTTCCCATTTATATTACGTTAAACTGTGTTTGTATAGGGTGCTGGAGAGACAGCACAGCTGTTACAAGAGCTTGCTGCTCAATCATGAGAACCAGAGCTTTCATGTCAGCACTATCACCCAGGTCGGGTAGCTCACAAATGCCTGTAATTCCAACTCCAAGGGATTGGATGCCTTCTTCAGGACTCTGGGGGCACCTGCACACACATGTTCATAAATTCACAAAGACATGCACACATACAAGTAAAAAAAATGTATCTTTTAAAATGTGTGTATATGAATTTTCAAATGTATTGGAAATATTCTGAAAAGATGTGACCAGACTATTGTTAACAGTTATCTCCAAGAAGGAAAATAAAAGCATTACAGAAAAAGAAAGCTTATCACTCTTTATATTTCTACATTCTTTGTTTGGGGGTATCAGGAAGTCAGACTGCATTGTTCTTGAGTCACAATTGTATAAATAAATACATTTATACAATTCAGATCATGTAAACATATTTTGCATTACCCTAAATCTAAACTATAAACCCCTAAACCCAGTTCCCTGAGAGTCTTACTTGTGTCTGGGTTTGAAGGACAGTTTCTTGTTCATGTTAGGATTTTGATAAATATTTGCTGAATGAATCAATAAATGAATGAATGAATGTGGTAGCTGAATCAATACTTTCTATAACAAAGCAGTAACCACCACTTTCATAACTGTAATCTTTAAATGAGATCCAAAGTGTTACTAGTATTGTCCCAAAGAAACTATAAAGTTTTTTTATTTCCTTTTATCATCTTAGAAAGTCATCAAGAAAATCCCAAATTGAATCTGTTTTTTAAAAATAATTCCCACAATGAAAACTGGTACTTGCTGTAGCCATAAAGGCAAACTACGAAAGACTATCTGGCTCTCAGGGCACAGTTCTTACCTATATACCTATAACTTACGTTCTCTGTATTCTATTTCAGCTTCTTTACGCAATTTTTTCTCTCTGGCAAGAGCTTCAAGGCTTCCCCAAACTTCCAAAGCTCTGTGTATACATACACATGCATGGTCACAACCAAGTAGCAATTTAAATTACTTTATTATAATTATATTTAAATGTAAATAAGCTAAAGCTATTTAAAAAGCATTCTGGGTGGTGGTGGTGCACACCTTTAATCCCAGCACTTGGGAGGCAGACAGATCTCTTTGAGTTCCAGGCCAGCCTGGTCTAGGGAGGAGTTCCAGGACAGCCAGAGCTACAACAGAGAAACCTGTCTTGAAACACCCCCCCAAAGGAAAAAAAAAAGTATATGGTCTTTTCAGACTGAAAAAGAAGCACTTAAACTTCTGAGTCAAATCTAAGCAATTCGAATGAACTCATCAGCAAATGTTCTTGTAAGTAAGGACATATTTACTTAACCAGTACGTACAAGAACAAGCATGAAATAAAAAAGCATTGTTTTAGAACATGTCATCTGAAAGCTGTTGAAAATGTTTTTATAACCTCGAATCCAGCATGTGCTCTGCTGTGAAGGAATTATGCTCTTACTTTGCCTCCACATCTGACCTCAAGAACACAGTAAAAGACTCAGTATCGTCGTGAGGACTTCGTCGTCTGATTTTTCGAAGTTGTTCTAGATCGCTGGAAAAATAAAGGTGTTGAAATTGTTCAGATAATGCTTATAGGTAAGGACAGTAAACAACCACATTGACCCCCATCTTAAAAGAAGGAATCTGTACAATTTCTAAACATCAGTTGTAATACACAAAATAGTCTGAAAACAGGAAAAAAAGATTATCACTGATGAAAAACATCATACTACATAGATTCTACTCCCCCACAACCCTGATTGCGTAGGGTCTCATCAGAAAGTTAGTGGGATTAGGTCTGGTCACTATTTGGATGGGAGTTACAACTCCCTCATTGGTACTTGTACTATGGGCATAACCACTGACACTCTTAAGATATGTAAAAAATAGAGTATCATTCTTCTATTTAAGAATTTAAATTAAGTGTGGTAAGATGGCTCAGCAGATAAAGGCACTTGCTGGCAAGCCTAATAGCCTGAGTTGGCTCCCCCAGATCCACATGGTAGGAGAGAACCAACTCCCACAAGTTTTCCTCTGACCTCCACACACACTCCATAGAACATGTACCCACACACATACACAGACACAATTAAATTTTTACAAGTTAGAAATGTCTAAGTCACATTTGTAATCACTTTGCTTTTTCTTATATTCTGAAAAATTTTATATATTCATCAAGTCATATTAAAGTCACTATTAGATTATTATTTTGTATTTAATCACTGGTGTCTTGTAGAAATTTTGTGACAACAATGAACAATTATCTTCATACTAATTTTGACAATTAATAAAACAGATAAAGGGCCATATTATACACACTGGGCACTACATTGAAAGAAATTACTGTACCTGGATTTAAGACAGAACTCATTTATTGCTCTTACTCCAGTGATGAAATTATTCTTAGTGTATTTTGATCCATATTCCCTTTTCTTAAGGACTGCCTTGACTAAACCAGAAACATAAAAAAATATGTTAAGTATCCACTCTGAAAGTCTTATTGGAAGATGAACACTTGTTGGAGTCAACAGATATTTGATTTTTTTTCCTGGTGCATAAGATGGTATCAAGGAAAAGAAATATCTCCCCCAATACAGAACTGGAATGAATCATAAATCTAGTGTTTATCTCCATAGCTCATCACGAATTGATGCTAAAATACCAACCTTTCATCTAACACCTTGTATCAGTAGTATTGTTTTGCCAAAAGCATTAAAACAACTTAAGTTGCTTAGGTCTAAGTGCAAATAAAGTTTCAATACAAATTACAGACTAGTTCAGTATTTTTTAAAATGTGGAGAGAAACCAGCAGTCATAAAAAGTCAAAATAGAAAAGTCATAAAGGATACTAATATAGAATAGGAACTTGTGAGATGTTTTTATTCCATTATATGTAGTAATCTATACGTTTTCTAGGTCATTAAGTAACCCTTCTTGTTAAAAAAAAGAGAACTAAGAAATACTTCTATCAATAAAAATTACAAGAAGCTTACAGACTGTAAGAAAACATTGCCTTCCACTAAACTAGTCGAATTGTGAGGCATCAAATTGCCAGACACAAAAATATGATGCCAATTTGGCATAGGTTATAGCTTGTGAGTTAAAAAATTACACAATACTATACTATGTTAATAAAGTAAGACTTCTGTCACATGACATAAAGAACTTAAGGAAATATTTGAAGAACAAGATCAAGAAAACAAAGCTTATGTTCTGGGTTAAACTGTCACCTCTCCACTCCATATCAGACAGCTCCATCGCTCAGCCCTCGTTTTGTATTTTATTTCCCAATGGAGAGAAGTCTAAAATTACTCATTTCTGTGAGTAAAAAAAAAAAAAAACCTTTCTGAAAACAAAATATATCAACACTAAAATTAAATGCACAATACTTCTTACTAAGAACAGTTCAAGAATAAAGTCAATACTAAAGCCAAAACCTTATTTGAAGAAATTTATTAAGGAATCCAGACTACTTTTTGCCTCAATTCCAACTCTCTAAGGAACTTTACTTCCATCATTCTAAAACTAAAAATTTGGATATGATCTATCCTGGAACTGAAAGGAAAATCACGTTTCTCCTTAAAAGGATTAGTTTAAAAAAAAGACTAGAAATCCTGTTGGCTTATCCCTGCAACGGTGGTGGCCATGCCACTGCTATCCCGGTACTGTTCTCCGGAGAGGTCGCACTATGTAAGCTGGGATCCTGCTCTGACCTCTCACAGGCTATAATCACAGGCAAGTCACATGCACACAGTCCACTGCTGATGACTGAATTGTTTAACTGTTTGCGTGTGCAATCTTCAAAGCCACCCGGGTAAGTAAGTTTTATTTTTTAACCACCTTACAGGAAAGTAAGCTAAATGTCAAAGGGGTTAAGTAGCTGCCTTAGATCAGACAGCTAGTAGTGTGAGAGCCAAAACTGAGCCCTGTTTCATCTGACACTGCAGTGCTCCAAATCATACACAGCTACTGACTTCATGAATTAGAGCTTTGGAGAAAAATCAGACAAAAACAGCCAAACTCCACCCGAATTAAAACAAACTACAGCTGAAGGTTTAGGCCTCTTATTCTTTAATAGCATTACTTTTCTGAAAATAATACAGCAAACTGATGAGTTTGGTTCTTTCAGCTTTTAAAATACTTGTCATCAAAATGTAAAATAAACTTCAGCATAAAACAGCATACAAGTAGAATAAAAATTTATGGCCAATCTATTTAAAAGCAAACTATAACTACATCTTCAGAATAATGCTAAAGACCTCCACACAAATTCTGTATATTTATATATATCCACATACTAAAAAGTGAATAAAATATATTTACCTCTTACTTGGAGAGGATCCTGCTTAAGTGGAGCTTTGAGTTCTGCGCCTATATTTTCTGCTGTAAAGTTTAGTAAAACAAATTCACATTGAAGAGTTGCTTTCAAATAAAACTGTAACTTGTTATTAATTTAATCAATGTATAAAATGATCATATCACAAATTATTTTAATTCATTCTATAAAAAATAAGAGTGTCAAGCTTCATAGAAGCTACTTATACCCTCCTTAATAAACTACAGGAGAAAAGGCATGGTCTCATTTAAAGAACTAAAGACACATACACACATGCATACACCAAAGCCTTTCAGAAAACTCTGACAAAAAGACTAGTTTTAAAGGGTAAAAGGAACCTGTGATGAGCTATATACCTAATGTTGAAAGTGTAGGTGCATTTTAATGAAGGTGCAAAGAGTTCCCCCACTGTTTTAGAAATATCATTCGGTGAAGAAAAGATGTCTAGTAAGTGGTATTAAACAACTGTACCTCCATTCATACCCCAAAAGCCACTAATAAAGGTAAAAAAGCCACTAATAAAGGTTAAAAAAAAAATAAGAAGAAAACTGGAATCGATCTCCTACTATACACAAAAGAACCGCTTACATACATTTGAATGCCCCACTGCAGACCAACAGACTGCTGTTATGATAAAGATTTCCTTCTGTTTTAATGAAGCAAGGTCTCATTATGTAGTCCAGAATGGGCTCAAATTCATAATCCTCCTGCCCAAATTACAGGAGCACATCACCATGCCCAAGAAGAAAATTTGTTAGAAGGATATAAACAACATAAAGGAAAAAAATCAGTAAATTAAAATTCAGAAAAATCTATTCACCAAAGGATCGTAGTTGTTTTGTTTCGTTTCGTTTTTTAAGGAACATAGCTCGGCAGTTAAGAGGACCTGTCACTGTTCTTCAGAGTTTGGGTTGATTCCCAGCACCTGGGAGGCTCACAACTGCCTGGAATTCCAGTACCAGGGGATCTGACAGCCTCTTCTGAACCCCACAAACATCTGCACACACATATGCACACATAAATAAAACAGAAAGAGAGGAAGTCTCAAATTGGGAGACATTTTTTCCAACAAATGGAGTCACCAAAGGATTAGTATCAAGAATATTTTAAAACTTCCCCAGATCAATAAGAAAAATTTCATTTAAATGAGTATTAGAACAAACTTGCATTGAAAAACAAATATGCATTACAATTAGATGTATGAAAAGTGGTTATTTCATTAACTGAATCCAAATGAAACCAAAGAATTCTATTTTACAACCATTACCCTAGGAAAAATAAAAACCACAACACCTGATTTTGGTAAAGGCGCAGAAAGATGGGAAAATGGCTGCTAGTGGGAGCAGCCACAAATACATATCATCTAAAGTGGCTGGACATAAAGAGAACTATGACTCAGTAACATTTCAGGTCAATTGATCAAGAAATCCTTGTACAAGAGCAACAGAAGAGACACATGGTATTCACAGCAGCACTCTGTTCTGTTTTAAAAACTGCAAGCAAAACGCCCACCAGAAAAAGAATGGACAAACTGTGCTACATTCATTCATCATTTTATATGCAGTGGGTGACAAGCATAGTAATGGCTATCTTTCTTTAAGCTCTCACTATGTGCCAAACGCTACTGCTGTATCAACTCCTCTAATTCACACAACAGCCCTCAACAGTAAGTGCTATAATTATCTCTTTGAAAATCACCAAATCTGAAAAATACACCAATAGCCAGGATGAATCCAGTTACAAAACTTAATGAAAAAAACAAACAAAAGACATCCACAAAGAATATACATGAAGCTGTCACAACGAACAAAACTAAATAATTTAAAATACACAAATGTGCTCAACTGTTCCCTTCTCTTCTGCCTTTTAAAATATGTATTTATTTATTATGTGTATGTGTGTATGCCTACTTGAGTTCATGTGCACCACATGCATGCAAGGTGCCTCTGGAAACCAGAAAAGGCATCAGATCCGCTGGAACAGGAGTTAAGGCTGTGAAGCCAGCTGATGTTGGTGCAGTACTGAACCTGAGTCCTCTGAAAAAAGTACCAAGTGCTCTTAACCATGGGCTATCTCTCCAGCACCCCTCACTGCTTTTTTTTTTTTTTTTTTTCCCAAACCAAAGTACTAAAGCAGAAAAATTCAGGATCAAGACATGGATATACATGGCAAAACAAATCAGAGAAGGATGTTATCAAGGAGAACAAGTTGACTGGCTGATCAGTGAATTCCAAAATTCTAACTTTATTTTCTAACTTAAAAAATAGTATCACAATGTATGTGTAAAATATATTTTGCAATAAAACATCATTCACTCTTAAAACACTTTTCTTTATAACTTATGACTTCATCCAATAAGATAATTCCATATTTTATTCATAGCTCATCATACACAGTAACTACTCAGCATTCAATGCGTGCAGTGTATTATATCCTAGGTACCTATGAGGACTACTATATTTAGTTTCCACAAAATCACTTTGGCATAGGTATTATCTCTCCACGTTATGAAGAAACTGAAGTAGAAAGGTCACAATGTCCCCCCAAAGTCACACAACTACAATCTCCATGGGCTTGGTCAGGATCAAAACCTAAGACATTTTTATCAGTGTGATGTGCTCTGTTAATCCTTTTCCTATACTGCTTTCATGTTTACAATGACATCCGATTCACAAGAAGGCATCTGTGTGTTTTACACTGGAGAAAACAGAAAAGGCTCACAATGAATACTGCATAATTAGCAACATGAAAACCATGGGAACCTTTTGACAAGAGCACTTTCTGTGGAGGAATGATGATGTGGACAGAGGACAAGTAAGCACAGAAACAGAATACCATCTGGGTTTTCAGCAGAAGCTGAGGGAGACCAGAACCAAGGACGGGTTGACTGCATTTCAAGGAAGGAAAACTTGCTGGTAGAGTTAGAAGACAAATCACAAGAACCAAGTCCTGTAGCAGATGAAAGACAGAGGACCAGAACACAGAGGAAGTCTGTGTTTGCACCTCTTTGCAACATGGATGCATATTTAAATAATATGCCACAGCATTAAATCCAACCACGTGATGGTAGTGCACTCGGACCACCTTATTGTCTGTTCCCAGCTTACTGTCCTTTTTTCTTTGCTCTTACTTTTTATTTTACATTTCCTGTCATCTGTTAGAGTCAATTGATTTTCCTTATGTTCCTCCCATCCTAATTCTCCAACTGCTGGCTTGGAATTTATAAAATCATATTTTTATTCTTTAATTCTGTGTACATAGAATATTTCCTGTAAATCTTTCTGCCGTCTGCAAAAATCGGTCAGTATCTCCACTTTCCTCTAGAACAAGAAAACTTTCTTACCATGCTGGATTAAAGTTTTATCATGAAACACTGAAAGAGTGCTTCTTATTTCTATTATAATAATGATAAAACATTTCCTCTTCTGCACTGTCTTTTCTATCACATCCTGATTTCCTTGAGTTTATTTTGCAACTTACAGAGATGTCTATTTTAACAGTGCTCTTCTTTAATTCTGAACGGGCTGGCTTCTAACATCCACTTTTATGTGCAATAACATGTTTATTTTCATCTTTAAATCAGCACAAAACTCCAGAGTAACATTTAGTTTTCCCTCATGATTTTAAAGGTATTTATTACTCCTAAGGAGTGTTCCCTTGGTTTTCTGCATACTGCTTATATAAAATGTTATTTCAAAGAGTCACAGCATTCTGGTTCCTCTGTTTGGCAGCATTTAGGTTGTTTCTTGGACTCATTTTCCACTGTGATTTCTCTAGATAAGGTGTCTTAGATTCTTTTTTCTTAACTTGCTCAACAGTCCAAATGTACTAAATTTTTCTGGTTTGTTTTTGTTTTTTTGAGACAATCTCACAATGTAGCTCTGGCTGTCCCAGAACTCACTATGTAGATCAGGCTGCCCTCTAATTCAGAGATTCTGCCTCTGTCTCCCAAGTGCTGGGATTAACACATGTGCCAACATTTCCAGCTGGCTCAAAGTGTACTTGTTATTGAAGAATCTTGTTTTCCTCAAATTCTGAAGCCATTCTCTTCTCTTCTCTTCTCTTCTCTTCTCTTCTCTTCTCTCTCTCTCTCTCTCTCTCTCTCTCACTTTTTTAATGTATGTATGGTTTATGTGCACATTTTAATGTGACTGGATGTAAGAATAGACATGAAGACATGTACTATGTGGAAGTCAGAGGCCGGCTTATGACATTAGCCCTTCCTTCTACTCTCTTGTTGTTTGCTGCTGCATGTACCAGCAAACTGACCCGTGAGCTTCTGGGATTCCCCCACTCCACCTCCCATTTTGCTGTAGGCATGCTGGGATCATGGATGCTCTATTGCATCTGTCTTTATGTGGGTTCTGGGGATCTGAACTCCAGTCCTTACACTTGACGGGAAGCACTTTACCCACGGATCCACTTCTGCAGCCCTCCATTATCTCTATAAATTACTTTTCTATTTTCTCTCTCTGGAATGCCTATTAAATATGAGCTAGAGTTTCATGCTGTTTTGTTTTGTTTGTTTGAGACAGCATCTAATCCAGTACAGTCTCAAACTCATAACTATTGTGTCTAAACTGAAGTCTACTGCCAAAAGCTGCAGAAACATCACTTTACCCTCACAGTAATCATTTAACCAAAGCACGTAAAATAAGTTGCTCTCAGATGGAAACTTGTGAGTATCCTCATTATGAACTGTCTAGATGTTACTATATATATGATGTTATGAGGCACAAACAAGGAGGTTAGTAAACGGCTCAAACACAAGCATGAATACTTATTTTACAAACCACCACCATCTTAATAAACTTACAATATACTGCTGGTGTAGAATCATTACAATTTCCACAAATAACCAGACATTCTATCCATGAATACCTCTAGAAATTTGTTTTAAGCTCAAATTCTGGCTGTATGCCACACATCTGCTATCATTAGTAAAATTAAAACTAATTTTACTAAAATTCAAACCATCTGAATGCTCCTTAAAAATTTAAGGACGTCTTAGCAAGCCTCTGCTCCTTAATGAGCTGCTCCCGACTTTATCATGTGATTGAATTATTCAAAAGTCAATCTCAAACTCTTAAGTATATAAATTATCTTTCAATCAAGCAATTACTTGGTGTCTATCTGATAGCTAACAAGGTCTAATTTGGCCTAGGCAAATCTTGAAAAAGAGCCCAAAATAAAACTGTCAATAGACAATATATTTCTACTGTAAGACAATTAATCCCAAATTTTTATTACTGTCAGCAGAGAAAAAAACAAACCAACTCACGGGTGTCAGTTTTAAAGATTCTGTATAGTGGAACCAACATTCAATATTTCTGTCTGAGTTTGTTTACCTAAGAAAACCACTATCTATTTTGTCCCTAATTATGTTATCTCATCAACTGTTTCTTCCTTTATCTTTATAATAAGCATGCTTAATTCTGGAACTTAGAGCTCATCACATTTTTTTATTCCTTCAACAAGTAATATCCACCTCTATAAAAATTTAATCAGCCAGGTGGTGGTGAGTACCTTTAATCCCAGCGCTCAGGAGGCAGAGGCAGGTGGATCTCTCTGAGTTTGAGGCCAACCTAGTCTACAGAGTGAGTTCCAGGACAGCTAGAATTACAAGAGAGAAACCCTGACTTGAAAAATGGATGAATAAATAAAAATGTAATCAATTATTTGTGTGTGTGTGTGTGTGTGTGTGTATACATATATATGTGTGTGTGTATGTGTGTGCAAATGTGCGCAAACACATACATGTTGTACTATGGCATGTGTGTGAAGGTTAGAGGACTTATAATGGCTTAAAGGCTGTGGTCCAGCTAGTTCACCAATGGCTGTCTGTCTAACAATGGAGGGTCCAAGAACCCATAGTTGTTCAGTCCATGGAGCTAGATGTCTCAGCTGGTCTTTAATATACACTAGAATCCCAAAAAAATAGGCTCTAATGCCAATGAAGGAATGGACTTAATAGCAGGCAAAGAGAAATCAAGCTTCCTTCACCCATGCCCTTTATATAGGCTGCCAGCAGAAGGTGTGGGATCTTCCCACCTCAAAGATCTGGATTAGAAGTAAGACTTCCCACTTCAAATGATTTAATTAAGAAAAAAAATCCCACGCACGCATGCCCAGACATTTGGATTTTAGTTAATTACAGATGTAGTCAAGTTTTAATCAAGAATAGCCATCACAATGGGGGACTTTTAGAGCAAAGATACTGAATTTTTTTATGAGCAGTATCTTAGGGTTTCTATTGCTGTGACAAAACACCAGGACAAAAAGCAAGTTGGGGAGGAAAGGGTTTATTCAGCTTACATTTCCACAGCACTGTTCATCACAAAGGAAGTCAGGACAGGAACTCAAACAGGGCAGGAACCTAGAGGCAGGACCTGATGCAGAACCCGTGGAGGGGTGCTGCTTACTGGCTTTCTTATTGTGGCTTTCTTAGCCTGCTCTCCTACAAAACCCAGACCACCAGCCAAGGGATGGAACCACCCACAATGGGTTGGGCTCTCCCCTACCAATTACTAATTAAGAAGATGCTTTATAGCAATCTTATGGAGGCATTTTCTCAATTAAGATCCCCTCCTTTCAGATAACTCTAGTTTGTGTGTTAAATTGACATAAGACTAACCAGCTCAAGTAGATTTTGTTCTGTGGATAAATGGAAGTCAAGGGGAAGCTCTAAAACGAAGTGATACAATGTTTTTCAAAGACCATACTATACTGGCTGTTTGAAAAATATACACAGAAGGAAAGAGCAGAAGCAGGGTGGTTTGAAAAAGAATGGCTCCTATAGGCTCACATACTTGAATGCTTAGTATCCAGCTGATGAACTGGAAGGATTAGGAGGTGTGCCCTTGTTGAAGGTGTGTCACTGGGGATGGCTTTGAGGTTTCAAAAGCCCACACCAGGCCGAGTGTCTCTTTCTATGCTTGCTGCCTGCTGATCAGGATGTAGAGACTTCTCCAGAACCACGAATGCCTGCCTGCCACCAAACTCTCTATCCAGTGAAACTGTAAGGAAGCTCCCAATTTTTTTTTTCTTTTTCTTTTATAATAGTTGCCTTGGCCGTGGTGTCTCTTCAAAGCAATAGAACAGTGACTAAGACACAGAGCTCCCAGGTAAATAATACTGCAGTAATCCAACTAAAGGAGGAAGATGTCTCAACAGTAAGCTAGCAGTTACAAGCCAGTGGACTTGTAGATTCACAGCATAGTCAACCACTTAATTGGTCACTATATCTGTTAAAGTATCCAGTGGGTACCTAAGGGTCAGACATCTAAAGCCAATTCATCTTACTAAAAATATCCTTTTTTAAACTTTATTATTTTGTGTGTGGAGGAGTAGTGGTGGTAGTGGTGCATTTACATGCCACAGCATGGGTGTGGACGTCAGAGAACAACTTTGTCGTTGGATCTTTCCTTCTAACTTTACCTGGATTATGGAAACAGAATTCAGGTCCTCAGGCTTGTCTAGAAGTACCTTACCCACTAAACCATCTTCCTAGCCTGGTATTTATAATTTTAGAAATCAGGGACTGGACTCTCGACAGGTGGCTCAGCAGTTAAAAGCACTGGCTGCTCTTCCAAAGGTCCTGAGTCCAATTCCCAGCAACAACATGGTGGCTCACAGCCATCTATAATGGGACTGATGCTCTCTTCTGGCATGCAGGTGTACATGCAGACATTTAGTTCGACCCTTTTAAAAAGTGTTTTGGTATCAGAAGATGCTGCTCAATACTAGCACTTGCCTAGCATGTTTAAGGCTCTGGATTTAAAAGGGAAAAAAAAAGGAAAGAGAAAGAAAAAAAGCCCTGACATTAATACAGCTAAATCCCTGGTTTTATTACTGCTTTCAGATACCTTGAACATTTGCCAGTGCCATGACAACTCACCTGGCAAGTAAGTCTACATCAGACAGGTACCACATCTTGTTCCCCATCCAGTTCTGCCTCCTGCTTAGGAAACAGAGAGCCTGGATGCAGGCTCTTACTATAAGTTCAAAGCCAGTCCGGGTAGCTTAATAAGATCTTGTCTCAAAATACAGAATGAATGAATACACACACACACACATTTATACATACACACATACATATATGTGTATATGTGAGTGTGTATATATACATATATACATATACATATATACATATATATGTAGCTGATGGGCCAGTAGTAAATAAAGGCACTTTTTACACAAGTCTAGTAGGTGACCCAGACTTGATCCTCCAAAACCACATAAAGGTGGAAGGAGCACCAACTTTACAAAGTTGTTCTCTGAGCTCCATATGTGCATGTACATGTGTGCACACACACAATAATAACAACTGTTTAAAGAGGCTGAGTGTAGCTCAGTGGTAGAGTACTTGCCTTGCATGTGTGAGGTCCTAGGTTCAATTACCAGAATAGCAAAAAAAAAAAAAAAAGGGACAAATGTATAACAGCAAAAAGCAACAGAATACAATACAGAATACATATGAACATAGAAGTTAGTGATACTATTTTTAAAAAGATTTTTAAAGTAGGATATAAGTCTGTACATATGTAAGCCGTGTCCCAAGAAATCAAAGCTATACATTTGTTGCTGACAACTGGATCCCAATGGCAGGAGAGAGAGGCAAGCATCAGCTTCTCTGCGGCAAATTGTGTGGCCCTTTAAAATGGCAGTTCCTGGCACATTGGTCCAGTCCCGCCAGGGCAGTGCCCACTTCCTCTGTTTTTATGGAAACCTTGTACACTAACATCGGCAATACGGATAGGATAAGAGCCTTCACATACAAGCCTATGGATGACCGGGCCTTTACTGACCGTACCCATCCCTCTCTGCTTAGCAAGCCTTAGACAGGCTGATTGAAGTGTCTAGTAAGCACAGACCAAAGCTACTGGAGCTCTTCCCTTCTGCACCACCCTGCTTTCTCTATAAGAGCCCATTCCCCAACAATAAACTGGATCTGCACCATGGAGGCTGTTCCCCAGAGTCTGTTTCTTGAGTTAGTGACTCTGTCAGCCACTCACCTCCTTGGGAACTCTGCACCCATGAAAAACCACACACATTATTTTCAAGCACATGGGGACCACTTCAAAAAACTGTTCAAATAATAAACCAAAACTTAGGCAACAAATTTCATGCCATAATCATAGAGACCATATTTTATGACAACACAATAAAATACCAAGCCCTAGCAAGGTTACAAAGTCAGGAACCATCATTAGGAATGAAAAAAGAGCCATATACATAATATAGTACTCAAAGCTTACGAACTTTATGCAAATAAACTCAAGTTTGTATGTGTGCATGTGTGTACCCCAAGTGTGTGTGGAGGTCAGAATAACCGCAGGAACTGGCCCTCCCCTTCCACCTTGTCTGAGACATCTTGTTTACTGCACACACAAACACACACACACACACACACACACTCCAGTTCAGACACTTCTACAGGAAAGTTCTATCATTCAAGGAGCAAATAATTTTTCACTGTTGCAACGTACAGGAAATTTTGAAAAGCTTTCAGGAAGTTTATACACACCTGTTTCCTTAAGAGATAGGACTTTCTCAGTTCTTGGTATTTGTGTTCCCTGCACTCCTTTCTGGACATTTGTAGAGTACAACTTGACTCTATTTAAAGTAGGAACATGTGGATGACTGTTGGGAACCACGTATGTAAAGCTTCCAAATGTCATTAAATTCTTCCATCCTAAGTGGAAAAAAAAAGTCACTTTAATTTCAAACAAACCATATGCTTGACTTTAAGCATTTCCTTAGTAATATAGAAATCAAATATTTCCACTTTTCCCTAATTTCTATTGACATGGAAACTTTATATAACAGATACTTCCTTATTTTGTATGTTATTACACTTTAAAAAAAAGCTGGCATAATGTGTTTTTAGAATAGCAGACTCTGGTCAGGAGTGGGATGGTCAGGAGGGCTTCCTACTGGACAAATATCCCACGTCTTCTACTGCGAGCTGGAGATTTAGTCCTCTTTCATGTCATAATCAATAAATGACTCCCATAGGTAGTGAGCCCCATTGTCTTTGATTTTTAACAGATAATCAGGTTACCATTTGGCGAATGCCCCAGCATATGGAGATTTCAACTGAGAGGACAGGAGACACAAAGCACTTCAGCTGCTGCGTCGTGGCTGACAGTGGCTTTACTGGACTGACACAGGAAAAGAGACTCCACAATTGCACTGACGTGACAGAAAAATGAACCTCTACTGTCCTGATTCTTTCTCTTTTATGTCTTACTGTGCATACTCAGAATTCCAGTTTATCAAAGTAACAGAAGAACTCTTTAGACAATTCATACTTTCTAAGCTTTTATATGAAACCAATCATGTCATTAGAGATAATCCAGTTTTTCCAAGTGTGCAGGGGTGGGCACTGAAGAACTGACACTTGGTCAGGGGATACAGCTCAGTGATAGTACCTTCCCTTCCATTCTCGGCACTGGTGTGGGGGTACAATATCTAACTGCCGAACACTGAATTTCCAAAGCACTAACTGATATATGCCACATGCAGGAAGAGGTCTTCTGAAATAAAGAAAAGCCTTTTCTTATGGCTCAGAGACTGTGGCAGGAATAAAAGTCACTGTGAGCAGTGCAGATAACTTTAAAAGTATGAGGCGTACAAGCAACACAAAACTCAGCCTGAGTGCTCTGAAACCTCCACACATCCCACACAGCCACACAACAGTAAGAATTCTTCATTTTCTAAGAGGAAAGAGTCTCCAGCTAGTTGTCACAAACATGATTTTTCATCTCTATGTCAACAGACCCAAACATTTCTATGTCCACACACTGTGACTGAGATCTCTTTTAAGCATTTTTACAGCTATTCAATGTCTTTTCTTTCAATTTCCAGTATTTAAATAATGAATAAACCAAGTTGTTTGTCTGAATTTCTGTCCTCGTAGGTTTCCAGCCAGAACTTTATCGCCTGAATCCCCATGTGGTGTTTAACCTATCCTGTGTGTCCCAGAAGCAAGGGTGTATAAAGGCTTTTTCTGAATTCAGCTGATGAGTAGAACACCTTGAAGTGGTGATAAAGTCTTTTTGATAGCTGGTTATTCTGGGCTGGGATTGCACCTCAGGGGTAAGCTCTGGGCCTCGGGTTTGATCACCAGCACAGTAAAAGAAAAAAAAAATCTCATATGATACTTAACTGTCCGTGTATTTATGGCAATGGCTACTGCTATTCATGGCTAGATCCATTTACTCATTGGGTGGTTTTAATTGTAGCATTCTAATTTTATTACTTCTTCACTCAGAAGACCTTAACACAGAGAAAATTCCCACTCTGTAGTTACTCAGTACTACAGTTTAAGTCAGGCTCAGTGCTTAATTCCCTTTTATGCACCAACTCACAAAATACTGAGTGCATTACCTGATATGCTGTAGGGGTGGCACGGTTTTAGCTTGCATGTATCATTACAATTCCAGATTTCAACATCATTTGCCATATATTTCAATCCAGTTCAGTCCTTGTCTTGAGTAGTGCTCAAATGGTCTTATTTCTGGCCAGTAGGGGTCTCTTCAACTCCTAATACTATATGGTTACCCTAGATAGCTCCCTTGCTGTCTAGAAACACCCTGAATTTTTAATTTTAATAGAATGGCAGGCATTAACAGCTTTCAGTATACCTTTGGCATTAATACACAACTGAAAACTGCCTACAGACTAAAAACTACACAGGTCCACAACTGACTCAATTAAGCCAATACCTAACACAGCAGAAGAAAATATAACCAATCATTTGGGGGATAAATTGCTGAGTTCATTAATTCCAGCTGGCAGAAATACGTATTAAAAACTTGTTTCCCAATCTTAATACCCTTTCTTCAAGGTGATTCAAAGATGAGCTGCATACGGAGCGTGAGTCTTTAGTCTGGCTTAGTCTTACTGCTCTACCAGTCTGAACAGGGTTTCTCACTGCAGCAACCTGTGTGCTATTTTCATCCAGCAGAGCGACGGTTGTGGCCAGATTAGTTACAACAATCAGGGACCCAGTCCCAAGTCACTGTTACTCCTTCTGTGACTCCTAGTAGCCACTGCTACTGTTCACTGCTTGCCCTTTCTCTCCAGCTTGTCATTACTACTTTGGCTCTCAGAGATAATATGGTTTTCACTTTGAGACTAACAAAAAGCAACCTATTTTCTTTCCTGCAAACTGACAGTCCAGTCCATTATGTAAACTTCATCCACAGTGAAACAAAAGGACATCTTGTGGTTTGGGTTCATTTCTGGCTGATTTTAGTGCTTTAGCAAGGTTGCTGTAGCCTGTCTCTACCATCAGTCTCCTTACCTAAGATACTATTTCAGTAGTTCTTCCCTACAAAGTCTAAAGCACTGACATATTAAAAACTAAATAACTGCACGGCTGGAGGCATAGTTCAATGATTAAGAATACTGACTGTTCTTCCAAAGGACCTGGGTTGAATTCCAGTACCTACATGGTAGCTCACAACCAAATATAAGACTCAGGATCCAACAACTTTCTCTGACATCTTCAGGAACCAGGTTACACATGTGGTACACAGATGTACATGCAGGCAAAACACCCACGACCATAAAACAAATAATTTGTTAAAAACTAAGTAATGGGGCTGGGGGCAGTTTAATAGATGAAGCGCTTGCCTCAGAAGCACAAGGAGTTGAGTCCAATCACCAGGACCCATGTGAAGAGCTGGGCACCCGCAGGGAAGCAGTCAGAGGATCCCCAGGACCCACTGGCCGGTCAGTGTACTCACCTGCTCACAGCTCCAGGCCATGAGAGACCTCTTCTAAACCAAACAAAAAAGCAAGGTGGCTGATAACTACAAATGGCAACCAAGGTTGTCCGCTGGCCTCCACACCCGTGCGTGTGCGTTCAAGCACACACACACAGTCACACTCATCATTATGTGTGAATTCAAAACAAATACAAGTACAGAGTATTCTTCATGGCTTTATTTATTCTTTAATAAAGACTATTCTTTATGATATCATCACAGGAAAAAAATTAGAAAAACATATATTCCCAAGAGAAAATGATTATTTTGGGGCAGGTCCCTGTATTTTCTTTATATGTTCATTAAAGACTCTTAATGAAGAAAAATTCCCATCTTACAAAGCTGCATGAAAAAGGGAGACTAATTCACTATGGTTTCAATCATTAAAAATGTACTTGATAGACTACCTAAACTATATGTAATTTTTAAATTACTTTCTATATCTTAAAATGTGTACAATAGGCCAGGAGTGGTAGTACACACCTTTAATCCCAGCACTCAGGAGGCAGAGGCAGGTGGATTTCTGTGAGTTTGAGGCCAGCCTGGTCTACAGAGTGAGTTCCAGCACAGCCAGGGCTATGAGAGATGCAGAAAGATAAAGAAACTAAAAACACAACTACCAATAAGCTATCTGGAGCTTCATTAAGATCTTAACAGGTTCAATTCCCAGCATCCAGGTGGCAGCTAACAATCTTCTGTTAACTTCAATTCTAAAGAATCCCATATTCTCTTCTGGCTTCCATGAGCACTGTACACATGATGCACAGACATATGCAGGCAAAACACTCATACACATAAAATTTAAAAAATAATAAATTTAATTTTAAAAAAGATCTTATTAACAGCACTGTCACAATTTGTGACAGTCTCTGTAAAATTAACATTCAGTAGGCCTAGTTTACTTGTATCCTTCCTGCTAGCCAACACAGCAGGAATATCCCACCTACTCATCAAGCAAAAGTGTGACTAGGACAGAGTAGCCTGGCCCAAAAGACTATGACTGATACGGTTATATACACAGTCCATCTTTCTTTCTTCTTCTTCTTTTTTTTTTGTTTTTGGAAGGCAACAAGAGGACATACTGACAATTCCCTGCATGATCTTGGATCTATCTCTACTGCCTTGCTTAACTACTTTGATATTTACTTAGAAAAAGTAAAAACATCCTGTAATCCCAATACTTGGGGCTAGAGACAAGAGGATGACAAGTTCAAGATCAGCTTAGGCTGATGTTGAGATCATATCTCAAAAAGAGCCATCTATATGATTATAAATAAGTTTTTAATTTATTAGTATAGTAAAAAACTGAGATTTCAATATGTATTTATTTAATATAAATCATTTTAAGTGTAGTTGTTAGGTCACAAGGCACAAACCTTTTAAAGTTCCTTTTATACAGAGAATAACTACGTACTAAAACAATGTTCAATTTTGCTACCACTCAGTATAAGAGAGTTCTTGCATCTCCCATAAGGGGTATCATCAGTAAGAAAAGCGTAAGAGGCTGAAAAATAGCTAGTAGCTAAGTACTGTGAATATCAATAATTCCAACTCCAAGTGATTCAATGACCTCTGTTAGCTTCCACATGCACACACAAGCACACATACCTGCACATACATGTGCATATACTTACACACACACATAAAATAAAATCTTTAAAAAAAAAAAAAGAGAAAAATTAGCCAACGCAAGACAGGCAGTGAGCAGGAAAATCCTTTAAACATACATAACTATACTTTTAATTTCTGCTATTCAACCTTTATTTCCTTTACCCATTTTTATTTGCTTTTCGTTTTGTTTTGTTTTTGTTTTTTTGTTTTTTTGAGATAGGGTTTCTCTGTTGTAACTCTGGCTGTCCTGGAACTCACTCTGTAGACCAGGCTAGCCTTGAACTCACAGAGATCCACCTGCCTCTGCCTCCCAAGTGTTGGGATTACAGGTGTGCACCGCCACTACCCGGCTTCAATTTTTTTTTTCTTTTGCAATCATCTCAGAAACTTTAATATATTAGGTAAGATATATTAAATCTATCTTTACTTTTTGAAATATGGCTACAGCCGGGCGGTGATGGATGCCTTTAATTCTAGCATTTGGTAGGCAGATGCAGGCGGATATCTGTGAGTTTGAGGTCAGCCTGCTCTACAGAGTGAGTTCCAGGACAGCCAGAAACAGAGAAACTCTGCCCCAAAAAAACCTAAATAAATAAATAAATAATGGATACCAAACTATGCAAATTTACATTACGAGGCTCTGCTCTTTAATACTGTCTTTCTTATTTGCCTCAGAGGTTTCTCATCTTTAAGTATATACAGCAGTCAATGGTTTCCCTCAAGGTTTCCCCCATTTATTCTTTTTTTTTTTTTGACGTTTTGTCTTTTGAGACAGGATGTTTTTGTGTAGCTCTGGCTGTCCTGGAAGTTACTCTGTAGACCAGGCTGGCCTCAAACTCAAAAGATCCACCTGCCTCTGCTAGGACTAAAGGTGTGAACAACCAAGCCCAGTCTCCTCTGTTTATTCTTTAGAAGCCTTTACTAGATAGGTGACCATTCTAAAAGCAAAAGCTAAACTATATTTCTTCTCAAAGAAAATCATTTGGTTTTGGATGCCCCACCTCCAAAAAAAGTGCTTTAAATAGTTCTTCTAACAAGCATCCATCTAAAATTGCACTTTCTCCAAATATTTTTTAAACTTAACCACAGTTATGATTGTTCTTTCAAATACAGTAACAAAATTTCCACAAACAATATGACTTTTTAAATCTAAAACGGTTTTTAAGTATAAAAACATTTAAGTTTTTGGGTAGCAATAAGCATCCCAAAGAACTTTGCAAAGTCACCCTAACTGGAGATACAGATAATTATTATCTGTGTTGCACAGATGAGACAAAGAGAATATAGTTTTTAGCCTGGTGACAGTTACGCAGAATCAGAATTACAAATTGCACTATTTCAACTCACTTTTACCAACACTGAAAGGGCAGCTTGGTCTATATTTAACAGCCACTATATGAATTTCAGTGTAACATGCCAAAGTTTACTCGGGGTTTTAGAAGAGAATATATAAACAGACGATTCATTCTGTTCATAAGACAAACAGGCATTTTGCCAATATTGGAAGACTTTACAGACACAGTTTTCTGTCACTAACAAAATTTTTTTTAAAAAAACAGCGTTATTGCAATAAATTCATTTGCAATCTTAAGAGTCGGTTTTTATGTTTATTACAAATAAGATATTAATATATTCTACCTTATTTGCACAGAACAGGAATCTGTTACTGCTTTTTCCACCCACAAGCCTGCAAAAGCACCCAAAAGGCTGCAGCTTTCGACTTCCTGAATGTCTGAGAAATGTTTCTGTAAACACTCCTCCAAGAATCTGAGGGATCAGGTGAGCGGTGGATTTGGTACTGTCCTCTGCTTCCGGGCTCTGCTGAGTCCTCTACGTCAAGCTATGGCAACAAGGAAGGTGAACTGGAATAGGACTTACAGGTTTAAGGCTATTTTAGAAATTCTCGAACTTAAATTTGACTGAGAAAAGAATGCTGAAGACGAAAACTGGCCTCCACCAGGGTTACGTGTAGTTTTAGAAGACACTTCTTTGACCAAAATGATTGTTCAATGAAACTGCAAAGTTCTTGGGGTTTCCGGTCCCCAAAATAGACTCATTCATGACTGTGGAAAGCCCTCCCCTTAGCAGCCACAATGGTATGTGACATCCAGTTTGACAGCGCAGGAACATCTCACCCAAGCGAGCAGCAGGTAGAACTGCGGCGGCGAACCCAAGGGACCCTCCAAGTCGGTGGAATCCGCCGCGGCCGACTGCCTGTGGGTCACCCCGGGTCACCGCGATGCGCGCCGAGACCTCCGGCCAGGCGGTCGGCCCGAGAGCGCCCCCCGCCCGCCGGCCCCCGCGGGGATGCCGTGGGGACCCCGTGAGCCCCGCAGGCTCAGCGCTGGGGAAGGCCAACGCGGCCAACGGCCGGGGCCAGCGGCGGCCTCCGCCGGTCACTCACCCTGGCTGCGGCCGCGGGCCGCCGCCCCGCCGCCACCGAGCCTGCACAGCGCCGCCCAGCTGCCCCTGTGCGCCGCGACGGCGGAGGCCAAGCCCAGAAACATCCTGGAGGGGCAGGGGCCCCCGCTCGGACACCGCCTCCTGCCTCCGAGCCGCCGGCCGCGCCAACTGACTCCATAGACTGGACCCCAGCGGACACGGACGTGCGCGCCGCCGCCGGCGGCCTCTGCTACCCGGAAGTTGTGGCGGCGCGGCGCGGCGCGACAGCGGAAGTGACGAGCGCGCCGAGCCGGCTGTCCCCGGGGCCTTCGCAACCCTCCTGCCGCGCTGCGGAGAAGCAGCTCGGGCACACGGACGAGCCACCTGCTTGATGTACGGTCAGCGCACTCCTCAGCGTCTTGACCGTGCTGTGCGTGGAATTAGAACTTTTATGCGTTCGTGATGCTTTGTGTGCGCGAAGAGGGGGGCAGTTTTGAAACAGCCTGGTCCCAGACAGAAACCCGAACACCTGGATAACTATTCCATGTCGGATTCATTCAGGTTTTCTTAAGCCCCAAAGACCTTCTTTAACTATAATTAACGTGATTATTATTCTCTAAGTCGTTGCCCTGTATAGTTTTTTTTTTTTTTCAAAATACCACTACTGAAATTATTGTCCCTCGGAATAGAGAGTAAGTACACGGATACTGGATCCTGTATGGTTTTATACTGCTACATATTTCAGGGCTAAGTCAATACCTGCCTGACAAATAAATAGAATGGAATACATGTCCGTTTGTTTTTAAAGATTAATCTAAATCGCTTAATTGCAATACTACAAAATAAAAACTTAGAAAATAGTATATTAGTAGTTTTAATTATTACACTGTAATAGTGGCAAATTAGTAAAGGGGGAAACCAACCACTTACAATGAGTTTTAGGCTCACTCTACAGGAGGGAATCTACTTCTGGTAAGGTTAGACAGGTCAAAAGCCCATGGCTATTGAGGTCATAGGCTCTAGTGGAGAAACTATTGCAGCTGTTTGGATAAATGGATAGGATATTCTGGTTAAATTGCCTTCTAAAATAAATATGTATATACTGTTAGCTTTGGACAATGCAGGTTACCTCCCCCCCCTCCCCCTTCTACAATGGTCATTGAGAACTGCAGAAACTTGTAACTGGTCAAAGAACTGAAAATAAGTAACTGTTGAATGTTTAGCCATAAATTGGAATATCTGTATCCCTCATTCCAAAGCCCAAAGGACATTCTGGAAGAAGGGGTGGATTGAAAGTAAAAGCCAGAGGTAGGAGGGAAGCAGTGGGAAGCACTGACTTCCAGCATGACATTGTTCTTGCCATCCTGAACTCACACCTGCTGTGATTACTCACACGTGACTGAGCCCATCAACACCCTGTCATGGAAAGAGAAGGGGCTCATGGGCTCCTGCTCTTCCCTGAAAATTTATACACAATGGTTGATGGGGGAGGGTGAGACTTTTGGAAGGAAAACCTCACCCATACTCCTGTAAACAACCCTAATGAAACTTACTACGTGTCACACACACAGGCACATGCACATCAAAGCAGAACATCAAGCTCACTGAGAAAAGCAATGGGATTAGTAGGAGTGGGAAGAGGACGAAAGATCAACAGGTGTGAAAATGATTATAATACACTGTGTACATATAAGAAAATGCCATAAAACCCTTTTGTATTAGTGATATATGGTTATAAAAGCTTAATACAGGAGAATCAGCAAGGATGAAAAAAACAAGGATTTTTTTTCTGTTTGGATTGAGGGTTTTGTTTTTAGACAGGGTCTCATGCTGTAGCCCATGCCAGCTTGACGCTATGTATGTGGAGTCGCTATATGTACCCTGGAATTCACAGTCCTACCACAGCCAGCCAGCCTTCACTTCCTAAAACACAGACTATTGTCCTTAAGTATTTCAAAACTTTGAGTGATGTGATCTATATTTTCCGGAATGTAGGTCAAAAGTGAACATTTCCCTCTAGATTATTTTCATGGCATTTATGTGATTGTGGTTTTAGATTGTCTAAATTGAGGGTTTGTTTATGACACAGATGCTTAAATATGGACAACTGTTAGGTCAGAGAGACAAAAGTGGAAGTAGAAAATGATGGTGCCATTTCATGATTCACATACACTGTAATTCCTGCAAGGTTTTTCCATCCAAGTTCTAGCATTTATCAGACACTCTAAAACTGAGCTAGCTGTTCATTGGTTTCATCCTGTCTAGTTCTGGGAGAATAATGATTCTAGTCATAAGACAAACCTCGCTGCCTATCTGGAAAATGGACTTCAATGACTCATTACAAAATAATGGGAATGGTTCGACCCTGGGGCTAAGACTACACTTTTGAGTACAGTTACATATGTTGGAATTTCCCCTTCAGATCAGTGCGGAAGGACCTTATATGCTTGAGCATTTTTTAAAGACTTACACATGGCTACAAAGGGACCATCAGACCTCAACCAAAGGTGAGGTCTCCACTATACAACCACAGCTATAAAGCTGTGGTTTATAAAGCAGATCTGCAGACATATTTTTGCATGTATGGGCAAGTCTTTCCTGCATGTGTAGAACTGTTCATATTATTTCTAACCACATTGCCAATCTTTCCATTTTTTTTTCAGAGATGTTGTGACATTTGTTTCCATTAGCATGAATGTAGAACATGAAACCAGACTCAGGCCCTCTCACTCCAAATCTGTATAAGCTGAAGTAACATGTTGTAATACGGGGAAAATGCAAAAGATGTGTTATTCTGTGTATGTTATATGCATAGGCTAGAGGTTGGTATCAGGTGTCTTCCTCCTACATTTTTAAAACCATTATTTATTTGAGGGCGCATGCACATAGGGATGAGCACATAGTAGTGTGCCTGTGGAAGCCAGAAGATAATGTGCGAGTCAATTCTTGTTCCACTATGTGGGTTCCAGGAATTGAACTCAGGTCATATATCATGGGAGGTAAAAAGTGCTCTTATCTGCTGAACCATCTTAACAGCCCCTCTGACTTATTTTAAATTTTATGTGTTGTGTGTGTACGTGCACCTGTGTGTTCATGATGGAGGGCGCACCTGCCATTTCACACATGTGGGGGTTGGAGGACAATTTTTGTTAAGTCGGTAATCTTGTACTTTTATGGGAAACTTGGGTACCAAACTCAGGTTATCAGCTTGATGCAGCAGTAAGTTTTAGCTGCTGAGCCATCTGCAGAGCCATGAATAGGTTGTTCTTATGCACTCTGACTCCAACATTATTGAAGTTGCTGTGGGGAATTTTGGTCACAGGTGTTTTATTTCATAGACAGGGTCTCAATGTAGCATTCACAAAGAGATGAAATACAGATCAAGTCTGATCAGATGATAGAGTTTGAAGTAAATTTGAGATTTTTTTAAATGAGGTCTAGAATTAAATACCTGGAATGAAAATATTAATGACAAAGAGGGCTGACAGCTAACGGAGCTAAAGTTTGAAAAGGACTGGGATCGTTTCCTCGTGTTCTTACCCTATGTATACACTATACATTATAGCATAATGGTACATAGGCTATGTGTGGTGAATAAAAGAATGCAAATTAAAAATACAGACTTAATTCTCCTTTAATATCTAACCCTACATTGAAAAGGGTAAAATGAAGCTTCTATGAAATCTCTCCTTCTCCCCTAGATGGTAAACAAAGCACTTCATTTCCTGGCCAATTATCCTTCTCAATATAAATAAATCTCCTAAGATCCATCATTCACTCATTCACACACACACACACACCTTTTCCCTCCTCTTCTTTCCTCTGCTCTCTAATTTGTTCACTAGAGCTGGCCTTGAACTGGCAGGAACTCCTGACCTCAGCCTCCTGACTGCTGGAGTTATTTCAACAACACAAACACATCCCTTGCTGTTTGATTTACTTTTTTCCTAACACCTCAAGCATTTATCATCTTTGGGACACTTACTGGAAATACTTGTCTGACATTGATTTTTAGCCTATTGGTTTAAAAAAAAAAAGTAGTTGAAATTATGCCAATTTAAATACTAATCTTAGCTGTCCCTTGTCTACTTTTGGACATAAGTAGCTCTAGAGAAATTGAAGTGAGAAGAAAATCCTGTTCCTGCCCTGTTTTCTGGTTAGGAAGAAGCAGATATTGCAGAAGAGAGGCCAAAGTGTGCCTGGTTTTGCCTTTGGACAATGAGGCCTCAGCTGTGCCTGGGAAACAGTAAACAACCCTGACCTGAGTTTGGCCTCATTCCAATAAGGAACAAATTCACCCAAGCATCACACGTTCCTCTGCACAACAGAAGAAAACTTTAAGAAGCTGTAAGATTCCCCAAACAATTGATGCCCGGGAAAGAAGCTAATACACAGAAACAAACAAAAGGAAAAATTTTAATTAGGATCTAAATGTTCTTTTAAAAAGTTACAAATATAAAGTACCAAAGAATTATTACCAAACCCACATGTCAGTGACAAGTGAATTATAATCAGAGGTCAGAGCACAAAAAGGAATTACTAACTTGACTACATGTTGCTTTAGCATCTTTTGCAACCTTGCTTTTTTCTGAAATGGACTCACACCTTTATTCCTTTTCCATGAAAATAAGTTGTTTCCAGTAATTAACTTACCTCTACCCCTAGCCAAGAAATACCAGTCCACAATGGAAGCAATACTTCAGTGAAGATTCACACCCTTATTCCCTTTCCATGAAAAAAAATTTCCAGCTCTTAACTTACCCCTATCCCTAGCCAAGAAATACCAGTCTCCAATGAAGGCTGTCCTCCATTTAAGGAGCTGGGCTATTACTTGCTAGGTCAGATGAAAACTGGACCCTCTTAGAAGCACAGAAGCATTGTAGCCCATCTCTCCCACCTTATTTAGAGGTTAGGAGAAAGTGGAGGCAGGGGTTACTTGAGCCTAGAAGGTTGAGGCCAGTGCAGCAGCCCCAGTAACGTATGTAAATCTGCGGGGGTTTGTAGGCCACTGCAAGGGCTCCAAAAGAAGAAGTCACTAAGCTCAAGATTTTGTGATGAGGAGATATGTTGAGGATTCAGCAGATCAATGGCTGCTACGTCAAAAACAAACTGCAGAAAGGGGTAGGCAAAAGCAGAAGGAAGAAGTATAAGGAAGCTACTGTTACAATCTAAGTTAGAGATGAACACATTTTCTCTTCGTATGGTATCAGGCTGGTGAAATCATCATCTGATTCTGGCTATATTTGAAAGTATACCTGACAATTTGGGGACAGCGTACTTTGGGGACATTCTGATGACTTAATGCTTCTGACGTGTTTGAGTTGATGCATTACTGGTGGTAGAAAACCTACATTAATAGTATTACAATTCACATTACCTGATTATGAAACAAGATATATTATCACTACTATGCAGAAACTGTTTAATTAAATGCTAGGGCAGGACGGTTGGCCTAGTGGGTAAAATGCTTGTCACATCAGTGTGAGGACATGGGTTGAAATCTCCCATACCCTAGCTAGTTGTGGTAGTACACATCTGTAATTTTAGTACTCCTGTGGTGAGATGGGAGGTAGAGAGGTGAATCCTTGGAAGCTTATGGGCCCTGTTTTGAATAAGGTCCCACATTCAAGATTGTCCTCTGGCCTCCAAATGTATACCATGACATGCTTGTGTCTTAGACAAAATTTTACTGCCTACTATGCACAACTCATGATAATTTAGTAACATCAAATATTTTAA
This sequence comes from Cricetomys ansorgei, assembly GCA_026225945.1. Taxonomy (NCBI): domain Eukaryota; kingdom Metazoa; phylum Chordata; class Mammalia; order Rodentia; family Nesomyidae; genus Cricetomys; species Cricetomys ansorgei. The sequence continues at coordinate 3,894,103 of JAMJFZ010001868.1, read as the reverse complement.
GTAACACTAGAGTTTACAAAGACAATTAGGGTTAAAAGAGGTGGTAACAGTGCCATAGGCACATAGGCCTGGTGGCCTTACAAGAGGGGAAATCAGTCAAGCTGTCTGAAAACTAGGGAAAAAAGTCTCCAAAGGAAACCTTTATCTTAGATTTCCCAGGGCTCTAGAAGAGGAAAAGTATGAACTTGTTGAAGCCACCCAGTCTGTGGGATTTTGTTATGGTCATCCCAGGGAAAGGTAATTCAATCTATAGCAAAACAGTCTTTAGTTAGCCAATACACACACACACACACACACACAACCCAAGAATGTTCAATCATAATTTCATAATTTGTCACATAATCTAACCACAAAGTCTACATGCACTAGTTGCTGATTTTACATATCCAGCTTATCCTCAAGTTCCATTAGGGGCCATGAAGTCTTGGGCTCTGGATAGCAACACCTGCTGATAGGACAATCAGCAGAGAATCTTCAAAGAGCCCTTTCAGATAGGATATGATGTTAAAAATAACATATTTATCAAGTTTGAAAGACTCAAATGGGAAAAAAATGAAATACATCAAATACTTTATCTTTCAGTTGTTGAGATGTTTTGGATTATAATGGATTGAACAAAACATTAAAAATCAAATTTATCAGTTTTTTTATTGTTTTGGTGCTGGGGATGGACCCAAGGCTCCTTTCACAGTAATGCAAAGTACATACTACCATTGACTTAGACCCAAGTCCCTTTTTCGTTTTTTTATGTGGATAGCAGAAAACTTACAATTACCTACATGACTGGCATTGCATTTCTTCTAAACACACCCACACACCTACCACTCTCAAGTCCAGGTCATCTTGAGGGACTCCATCAAATGCCAGCTACAAATAAGTCAACTTCAATTAAAACAATTTTTCTCTGCTCCAACTGGTTTTGTGTGTATGTGTGTGGTGGTGGCAGCGGAGGCGGAGTGTTGGTGGTAACGTGTATGTGTGCATGCCCACCTGCATGTGGAGGCCACAAGAGGACTAAAGATGCTCTGCTCCGACACTCTCCATATTATTCCCTTGAGACAGGGTCTTTCACTATACCTAAGGCTACTTATGTCCCTGCCTCCCACAGTGCCAGGGTTACAGGTGCACATGGCCATGGCCAGCTTTTTCCGTTGAATTCTAGGGATTTGAACTCAGATCCTAATGTTTTCACAGTGAGTACTCCTACCTTCTGAGCCATCTGCCAAGCCTTCCAACTGGTTTAACATCAACAGTGGGCAGGTTTCAGAGTGTGTGAGACAGAGAGGTCTTCATGGGGCCTAGGAAATGAATCCACAGCAATGAAGTCTTTTCTCATTGCACTGAATACCTTTTCTCCATTACCTTAGGTACCAATGTGCCATTTTTTTTAAAGCCACCCTTCTATTACATTAACCTTTAGAGATTAATATCTTAAAGATTTTAACATCTTAGAAAATTAGGCCAACAAGAAAACCATATCCGCCATACATATAATATTTGCATCCTGTATTACTTTTTTCCAAGAGGAAACAGATTTCAAGCAATTAAATGTTTTCCCCAAGGTCACAAAGTAATGTAAGATAGTTAGTGCTAAAAGATGGGTTATTATAACACTTACATTATGTCACAATATCATGTTTGCAAGCTCCAAATTTTAAGCTTTTTGACATTTTAAAATTTTACAACCTCAAGTCAAATTGTATGTGGCCATCAATACAACGATTACCTATTACCAGTTTTACTATATACTATATTACTATTTACTATCTAGATCATCTATAGGATTGTTCTAAATTATACATACAGTGAGAATCACAGCCAAACTTTCCTGAGCTCTTGTATGTAGAGCACTGTTGAGCACTATGCTTGCCTCATCTGTCATCTCACAAAATGTCAGAGCTTACCATCATGCCAATTTATAGAGGTGCAGGCACACAATTAAAATGCAACTGAAACCAAATCTACTTGACTTTGGATCCCCTGCCCATGGTCAGATCACCGGGTCTTATACTGTGAGGCTTTTAAAGTCTTCCTAAGGCAGGCAGAAAAATGTAACACTCAGATACACCCTCTGTATATCACCGATGTGTTGAGCTTTGAGCATCCCACAGACTACTTCTGCATTCTACTTACGTATTCATTGGGGATAATTTGGAGTGAGATCTTCTAATCACTTGTTGATTTTAAAAATGTTACTTCTGCAAAGAGCTCTTCCAGTTAAACAGGTATGATATCTTACAGGTAACCGCAATTCTCATTTCTCCCTTCTGCATAAATCTCCGCAATTGGCAGGCTAAAACAACCTACTGTTGACAGAAGTCTTTGTACTTGAATGGGGAAATTTTTTGAATACGACCAAAGTTTAGTTTCTTTTTTACATTTTTGCTTGAGATTAAACCCAGAGTCTTACAAATGTTCCACCCAAGCTCTGCCAATAGGATACATGCCCAGCCCAGAGTTTCATTTTCCATTGAAATGTTGTCTTAAAACATGAGTCACAAAGACTAAGCAACACAGATTCATCAATCCCCCCTCTGCTCCGCCCTGCCCCCAGCTTCCTTACAAAGTCCAGGATTCCCAGCCTCTCTAGAGGTAAATCAGAAGCATAGTGTAAATATGGACTTTTGTAAAAACTTTTCCATCTGCCCATACTTCTTCACATATACGTCAACTAACTTTTTTTTTTTTTTCTACCAGCCACATTTTACAAATGAGAAAATTTAGGTCCAGGAAAACAGTAAGAATGTCCAAATACTGAAATCATTATTTTTGACAGACATTTTGAGACAGGGTTCCACAGTCCAGAATAGCCACAAACTTGCTACGCAGCTAAGACTTGTCTGCTTCCTGCTCTCAAATGTTAGGATTACTGACCTGAGCTACCTAGCTAGATACCTAGCTTCTGACATTCTTGGCTCAAGTGTTTATAACTTCTTTGTTTTAATATTGGGTTGCTAAATTAGGTCTACAGTGTGTGATTGGCAGTATTTTGATATTTGGGGGTAGGAAGTTGGTGCTAGGGCATCAAACCCAGGGCCTTGTTTGTGCTAAGCCAATACAATACTACTGAGCTGTACTGCCAGCCCTAAAATTTGCATGCCTTTGCACTAAACATCCACTCTCCAGTTCAATTCAGTCTTTCCACTTCTGTGCATGTGTGGAGGCCAGAGGACATCTGATGTCCTCTTATTGCTTTTGCACTGAACTTGGGTTCATAGTACTTTTTCAGCCAGACCAGTAAACTTCAGCAATCCTCCTGTCTCCACTTTTTGAGAGCACTGGTTACTGCCTTGCTCTTCATGTTCAGCCTGCTTTTGCAACTCAGGACCATCTGCTAAGGGGTGGCACCGCCCACAGTGGGCTGAACCTTCCCACATCATTTATTAATCAAGAAAATGTCCCACAATCCCACAATTTCTTAATTGGTGTTCCTCTTCCCAGTAAGTCTAGGTTTGTGTTGATACAAGACAGCCATCATAATTGACCTCTTGTCAACTTGACAAGCACATCTCCATTCAACTATAACCCTACTCTTTTATTCCTAAGCTGTCAAGTTGACATTAGTGTCACAGTATAAAACATACCTTTAAAAATCCCAGTCTTAAAAAAAAATTCAAACACTTTTGAAAAATCCAATCTCTTTAAGCTCCTACGTACAGTGATATATATATTAAAGTCTTTGTATCTGGCTTTATAGTGAAATGTATAGTAAGGCTTTTGTGTCCAGTTTTGTAGTGAAATGTTTCAGCAAAACCTTTGCTATGTCTGGCTAATTCAGTAGAGGCTGAGGATTGTTTTGAGACTGCTTGAACCTTGAAGAATTGTTCATTCTCTGTAAAGCTTGAACTTGGTACTACTTGAGTTTACCTTGGTCCTAAGATACTCCGTGAAAACCTGAAGTTCTTACTTTTGCTTATGGCTAGCCATAGCCAAAAGGGACTGAGATTTGTATGGGTTGTTTACTCTTTCGGGCTGCAAATACAACATGACCTATGGTAGTTCGAACTTTTCCTAGCCCTAACTGACCCTATGTAATTACTGAATAAAAATACTGAGAGCAAGCAAGATGGAGTCAGTCTGCAAAGGGCTGTCCCCTCTGTTCCTTGATGTCAAAGCTTAGCATCTTGGTGAGTCTCTCTTGTGCAGCACTTGTGACCAACATTAATCAATACCTATATGGTCAAGTTATATACTTCCTTACTTACTCCAAGAGGGAAAATCAGACACACTTACATTCAAATAGAAGCAAAACCCGTCCAACAGCTGAAAGCTCAGCTTTGCTTGTCTGGGACTCATGATATTCTGAACTCCAAAGGGCTTGAACAGCTCTTCTCTGGCTCTGCCATCCACAGCATACACTGTTCATCTTCTGGGCTCAGGCTTGTTCCATTTCACAGTTACTGCTGTTCTTGGAAGTTGCTGCATGACACTGGCATTCCCAAAATGCTAGGGCTTCTTGTTGCAAGTGGACTGTACCTTCACCAACAGCCTCTTCTAGGCTCTCTTCAGTGACTCTGACCTTACCTCAATTTCTATGACCCCTTCAATCCTGGGGCTTGTACCGCAACTGAGGCTGTACCTTCGCCAATGGCCTCTCATGGTGCCAAGCCTCAGCCGCTCGCTCCATGACCCTTTTATACCTTCAAAACCAGTATCACTTGAGAGACTCTTACATATTACCAAGTTCAGCTCTCAGTACAGGGTATATATAGCCTTGCAGCTTGTGTGCTGACTCTGAAGAAATACTTTATTTTAGTGGTTTGGGTTTCCCGTCAGTCTATTCTTAAGCCCCAGCTGACCAAAACTACAGATTCTCAATTCAAAGTACTGAATGCACCAATAAAGACATTGACAGAATCTCAAACTTTCCTCTGAAACTTCACTGTCTGCACTGCTCTCAGCACAATCTTCTAAGTTCCCACATCTCATTAAGCTCTGAGCACTCAATGGCCGTTCCAGCCCAAAGCTGAAACTCCTTTCAACAATTCTGAGGGCAACATGGCCAGGTCTGTCAAAGCAATACCCAGCTCCTGGTGCCAATTTCAGTTTTAGTTAGGGTTTCTATTGCTGTGATAAAATACAATGATCAAAAACAACTTGAGAAAGAAAAGGTTTATCTCAGCTTACAACTCTAAGGTCACTCCATCACCAAGGAACTCAAGGCAAGGCAGGAACTTGGAGTCAATACTGAAGGAGAGGCCATGAAAGAACACTGCTTACTGGCCTGTACTTCATAGCTTCCTCAACTTGCTTTCATTTATAACCCAGGACCACCTGTTCAGGGGTGGCACCAATCACAGTGGACTGGACCCTCCCACATCAACTATTAATCAAGAAAATGCCCAAAAAGCAATCTAGAAGCATTTTCTTAATTGAGGCTCTTCTTCCTAGATAAATCTAGGTTTGTGTCAAGTTGACATAAAAAACAGCCAGCACATTGTTGTTATAAAATCAAAAGCTTTATTTCTATCAACTAGCCTAAACTATTATTGTGAATTACTTAAGTCATTTTATACTGATGCATAATGAAATTTTTCCTGAGAATTTAATGTGAAATTATTTAAACCAGGAGGGGAAGTAAATGGGGATAAGCAGCCACAGCAGTGGGTTTGAGTTCTGTGTGACAAACTTCAGACAGTCTTCACTAATTTGTCACTTTGTGTGTGTGCGCCCACACGTGGAGGCCAACTCAGATGTTAACACAGATGTCAGATGTCCTGCTGTATTTTCCCCCACCTTATTTCCTCAAGACAGGGTCACTCAGCAAACCTGGAACAAGTCCATATCTGGCAAGCTCTAGAGGTGTTTCCTTATCTCCACCCCTCATTGCGCCAGGGTTACCTACAAATCTGCAACTCTTACAGAGCAAGTGCTCTTATCCACTGAGCCATTTCTTTTCATAGAATTCTTACCGATACATCACCTATTCTCAAGAACTCAGTATACCACTTCTCTGAGTAGCCTTCATTCAATCAAGGAATGAAATTATCTTGCCTTCCCAAAGTTCAGAATCACGGAGCTGGGTATAGCAGTTTTAATCCTTTAATCCCAGTACTCAGGAGGCAGAGGCAGGCAGATATCTATGAGTTGGAGTGGCCAGCCTGGTCTAATGAGTCCCAGGACAGCCATCAGGGCTATATAAAAAAGAGCCTGTCATTAAAAAATAAAGAGAGAGAAAGAGGAAGAAGAAGAAAGAAGAAAGAAAGAAAGAAGAAGAAGAAAGAAGAAAGAAAAAGAAGACGACAACAAAGAAGAAGAAGGAGAAGAAATAAACTCCAAAAATTTCACCTTAAAAAACCTGTATTATGAGCAAACAATGCCTACGTCTCAGAAACAATCTACCACAAAATCTTTAGAAAGGGCCTTTAAAGTTAGCTCAGTGTTAAGAGCACTGGCTGCTCTAACAGAGGACTTAGGTTCAGTTCCCAGCACCCACACATCTTACAACCATCTGTAACTCCAGTTCCAGGGGATCTGATGTCTTCTTCTGACCTCCACAGGCACCAAGCACAAATGAACACACATACATGCAAGCAAAACATGCATACACATAAAATAGTAAATACATTTAAAAAGTCTATAGAAAATCAAATTTTCTTAACTTTTGTATATCACTGGAGAACAAATCCAGAGTCTTACTCAAAAGTGCTTTATCTGTGATCTCTCCTCAAAGCCCCCAAACACTCTATTTCCTGGGTTACCAAACATTTTTCTGCTTGTATGGATAACTCTAGCTGCCTTCGGTCTTTTCTGTAATTTTGTCGTGTGTCATGCTCCTGCCTCCCTTTCAGAGCTGAGGATCGAACTCAAGGTCTTCCGATGGCACCATGAGCTAAATCCCCAACCCCACATATGGGCGACTAGTTAATCTATTTTTCTACTTATCAGAACTTCCCTTATTAACTGATTTCTATAATGTCTTTTAGATTACATTACTGAAGTGGATTAGGATTTATATAGCAACTTAAACAGTGCATTATTTAGTAAGTATTTTTCAACTGATACAGGAAATATTCAACTCCAGATACCTAGAAGGAAAATGTACTTCCGCTATCTGGTGTTGACTGACGACTTTGTATGCACTGTATACTGTGAGTCATTTTAAGGTTATAAATAATTCATCCACCAGGCTATCCATTTCATGAAATGAAAATGTATAGAAGCAAACAACTGAGATACCCAATGTCACCCCTCACCAAGTCTCACCTCATAATGCAGTTTCCCATTTAACACCAGTCTTCAACATCACCGTATCTCTATTATTTGTAATGGGATGAGGACAACAGAAGCAATCAGACCACCTTCTTCAACAACAGGCAATTAAGCACAAAGAAAAGTTGAATTCTACTGTAAATGTACTCATGTAACATAGCATTTCTAAATTTGTCCAGGAAGACTTTTATTATGTAATTTGACTTTACCTCAATAAAATGTTAAGTATAACATTATAGATGAATGAACAATTTAATTTGTATTGAAATAAATATTAGCCATATGAAGCACATACAGTGAAAGAGGGTCACAATAAATTACAGGTGGAGACATGATTTTGCTCAATCACCAAAGAAAGCCCTTGATACTTCCAATTTCACACCATCGAATTTATCATTCTTGCTGATTTAAGCAGAACACAAAACAAATATGGATCCTAGGGCTTACTTTCACAGGTACCAGCATGGATAATTTACTACAGTGATCCAATTTGAAAATCAGCAGGGACCAGTAAATCGCTGCATAAAAGAAAGAGCGAATGAGGTGCCTTTTCCTTAGTGTCAGCAGGCTATGATTATGTTTATTACATTTTCTTGAAAGGACTTCACATTTTCTCAAATATGCAGGAGAACTATATTTCCCCTCAGAGCCTTACATTAGCATTATGTGCTTTGGTCTTGAATACAAGAAAAAGATGAATTTTTCAATTTATTTTATAGATTTATAGTCTGGATAGTATTGGCTTGAAGAGTATATATAACTCCCCAGCCTGCACAATATATTAAAAATGGGTTTAAAAGAACTTAGGTAAGAAATGCTGACATACTGTATATACAAATTTTTTAGTTTAATATATCCCATTATATCAAGCACCAGACATGATGCATTTATAAATCAAGCAGTTTTTATGAATGGTTCTAATCTTTGCAATCCTTATATATTTGTTCTAATATATACACATCAAAAATGTTACCTGCCCAAGATTTTGCTCTTGGTCTCAACTTACAGATATATGTGGACAATTCTTAAAGTTGCAAAAGAAAATAGTAAAAGTTTTGACTTAAATGTTAAGAACAACAAAGATTCGTTTCAAAATGCTTTAAATGTAGCTTTAGAAAGCTAGAAAAGATGGGAGGCAGAAACAGGAAGATTCCTGGAGTTTAAGGCCAGCCTAGTCTACAGAGTGAGTTTCAGGACAGCCAGGGCTACACAGAAACTCTGTGGGGAGGGAAGGAAGAAGGGTGGGAGAGAGGGGGAAGGGAAGGAGAGGAGAGAGAGGGAAGAAGGGAGGGGGAGGGAGGAAGGAAAGAAGCAGACATAGCTATCAATCTTTTTTTTTTTTCTATTGTTTTCTAAGAAAAAGAACCCACTTCCGATACAAAAAATACTGAATTTTGTCTTCTTACTACCAATGCAAACTCAATGCAGGTCAGTTACATGGCATGTACAGCACAAAAGGGGAGACCACAGAGAAAATCCTTCACCTGAGAATGTGTCCATTATGAATAAGCCACCTAAGTGTCACCTCAGATCACAAAAATCACACTGGTGAACTAATTACAGGAAACCTTCCAAACTCCTAGCAGCTCCTTTGACATCCTTGACACCAGCTCCAAGAATGGCTTTTCAGTCAAACTATTAAAGACTATGCATCAAAGAGCTGTCTGGAAACAACTCCAGACTTTGCAAAGGTATACCGTGCCTCTAGTATACTGTCTGTTGAGCTACACCAACACACTGCCTGTGTGGAATTCTCCTGATCCTAGGGAATTCCAGTAGTGGTAAGAAAAACTTGTCTTTACAAACTACACTTGATTTTCAAACCAAGGTACCACGCCTGACATAATATCCAAGATGTCAGGTGATTGCACATTATTGGGAAAGTCTGAATCTTGAACTGTGTACCTATAAAATGATTATGAAAAAATTAAAATTCCATTTCTCTACATAAGATAAAAACAACTCACTTCTCTACACATTTGAAAAGGGGAAAGAATAATCTTACAATTTATGTACTCAGGTGACAGGCTGAGAATGAAAAGATGAGACAGTAACATGCACACCACTCTCAACTGTGTATCATTTTACTAGATTCATATTGACAGGGCACTTCTTTTGAATATTTCATTATTATAAAACTGTATTCATAAGCTGGGAGTATAGCTCACTGGTAGAATAAGAGGCCCTTGGGTTCAATCCCCGGTCCCATCTCCCAGCATGCATAGTAAATACTTACCAAATATTTGCCCAATATTGAATTAAAGAGGTCATAGAATTAAGATATTCTATTAAGATACTATGGTCAGCTAAGCACTTTCAGTAGCATTTAACCTTCTAGCACAGCCTGTGAAAATGGGACTACCCATGGAAACAGTGACACCTACGTTTCATAGCCATTTTCTCCCTGGGTGAGCTGAGTTAATCAATTCAAATTCCTTACCATTAGTTGAAGGTTTTTATCACAATCTCTCAGGTCCTTTCATTCTTTCTCATCTGAAACACTTCAGAGAACTCAACCTCAGTTCTATTTGTCTTATTACATATGCATTCAATTTCCTTTCCAGATTATTTCCTAAACTTACAAACCTAATTCAAATTTTTGTCTAGACCTTTAGATGTCCTGAGAGCTTTGCAATTCTTATTTAACAGAATCCATTAATTTTCCAGAACTTCTGGTTTGATATTAGCTTGCCTTGGTGTTCTCTGTAAGAAATATATATGATAAAATTAGCTTTCTTGTTTTTCTTTCAAACCCATCTACCTTAATAAAATTTCATTTCAAAGAAATTTAAAAACAAATTGTACTTGAGAAATTGTTCTAAAATATAGCCAACTCAATGAGAGATGAAGTATACAAAAGGAATATACAACGCTTGCTAGAAAACAGCAGGCTTTGTATAAAGCTTCCATTTGTCCAATGGAGTTTAATAAACAGCACTATTCCAGTTCCTAAAAGACTAGATATTCTGGGTGATAAGTCAACTTCTTTGAAACGGGCTTTTAAAATGTTTAGTGATGCAGTAAGTGTTAGTTTCTCCTGCTACATCCACTTTATGCACTGTCACACGTCCTAAATTTTGAAAAGTGTACATGGAAACATTGATTTCAGATTCAAGATCAGCTGGCTGTATATATTCATGCAATGTAATATTTCTAGCTACAATTTCATGCAAATTAATACCAAGTTATGTTCAACTTATAAAATTTGCCTCTTCATGAATTTGAGAATATTATTCATATACTGAACCTTCCTTTAAGGAACAAATCTTTATTTCCATTCAAGCACAAGTGTATCAGAAACAATACAATTCTGCAGTATCAATAAAAACCTCTTAATTTATAATCACTAAGTATTTGAAATGACAATTTTAAGAAAAAAATTCTTGTTAAAGCCAGCATGAATTAGCTCCTCTAAGGAAATACTTTTGATCAATATTATAAAGAACAAAAGCACGCTTCTATACCATGAAACATAAAAGGCAACCCAGGTACAAGCACAGCACACACCCACAACAAACGGAAAAATTGGGGGAATCCAAATAAATTTGAACTTTAGTTAATTTAAGGTTATTATCTTACTTTGCATAAGTCTCCTACCAATTAAAAGATACTAACATACAAATAGATAAGAGGTACACATGAACTCTCAGCACTATTTCTGAACCTCTAATAATCTAAAATGTTCCAAGATTAGAAAAAAAATGTAGAGGAAAAAAATTCAAAATAAATGTTTTTAGCTGCCAGAACTTGATGTCATTCAAGATATTTTAAAACATCATTGGAAGTGTTTACATAACATTATAGTCACTTTATTGCTTACAAAGTTGTATTTTTAAAACCATCAGATTACATGAATAGTGAGAAGGCCAGGTATACACATAAAAAAATCAACTGGGTATTATGAGGGTGCTTCTCCAACTTGGTGGATAAATATTACAAAAATATAAAAGTAACTGGTTAAAGCTAAGCTATCAAGTAGTATTTTCTGGTAATCTACCCCAAGACTATCACCTTTCTATAGATTAGGAGCTTAAACAAAAAGAAAACTGATGTTATAAATTACTAATGAATGTATTTGAGAAATCCAAATTACATGCAGCTGGAAGAGAACTGGGTACAAAATTAGAAAAACAAAACAAACAAAATCCCACAACATTACATTACTCTATATGTTTTAAGAATTTCTTACCATGCAACAGTAGTAAGGACTACAATGACTTTTATAAAGGAATTAATGGGAACTCAACTAAAAGGACTGAACCTATAATAGACAGCCCCAATCACAGATGCAATATACATCCGATCCCCCCAAACTCATCTATGTGTTACCAGGCTGAAGCATCCATTATTCCCCCTCAAAAACTCCCCAGACCCATTCCCCATCAATTACCTTACCTATAAACCTTTCCATTTAACTTTCTGAATCATATTTGCTGGATAAACATGTAATCTACAGAATATTCTCCATTGTTCAGAACATACAAGTGTAATCACACGCCCAATCTTCAATCACATCCTTTCAAAGGCATCTGAAGTGCTGCTGCAAATGTCTAGGAAATTTCAAGCCTAAGAAACCAAGAGAACTGGAGTCAAGAATCTGAACTAGTTAAGTCTACAAACTACAGCAGCACTGATAATCCATCTGCCCACATTTGTAAAAGTTACTCAGTAGGTCTCTGGAAGGGATGCTATGTCACTACTACCTACTAGAGTAAATGGTTTTATGACCCCAAATATCTAGTCCCTAACAGGTTTATAGTCAAACCATTTTCAAACACTATTTAAAGTCACAGATGTACTAATGGAAATGAAAGCTTAGCAGGTTATAAAATGCATACAGAATTTCCCTTGCAATTGTTCAAGCTAAACACACCTAACCTAGCAAGCAGCACAAGGTAAGTAGAATGTGAAACGAAAACTGCAGGGGGATGTGTTTCCATTAAAATCATCAACCAAAATTACTGAATGGAAAAATACTGTCTCAAAATATACTGAATTCATCTATTACCATAATGAACTCATTCCAGACATAACTTAGGTTAACAGTTAGGGTGAAACAAATTTCAGAATTATTTTTAAAAGAAATAAATGTATTTCATGATGTAGGCACAGCATCTAAAACAATCTAGTAACATTTATCACTGAATACAAACTTACATAACCACAAACAATAATGTACAGTAAAATTTTCTCAAGAAACTGTTAAAGGCTTGATTTTACATGCTAAGAAAATAATTATTTCCACACTGAGATGCATTTATGTAAATCACATAAATTGAACTGAAGTCAGTGTTACACCTGTAATTTGGGACCCCTATTCGAATTACCAGCTAATAATTCTTATCTTCTACACAGTTTGACTAAATTTAAACTACGCAACTGTTGGTGCCAGTCTGCTAATAAAGGCAATGCTCTGGAGACAAAGTCTTCTCACGAATAGTGGGCAGGAGGGTTTCATTATAATGTGTTCAACAACAATCCTCAGTTCATTAAACAAGTTCCTGTAAGATAAAATAGTTTTGTTGAGAAACATAACAAAAAGACAGTGAATACAAACAATGCTAAGAAATGCTGAAGAAAAAGCTAACGGATAAGAATTTAAAGATGTAGTCAGGTGTAGTGGTGCACACCTTTAATCGCAGCACTTGGGAGACAGAGAGGCAGGCTGATCTCTGTGAGAACAAGGCCAACCTGGTCTACAAGGCCAACCTAGTTCCAGGATACCAGAGTTACATGCTGAGCCCGTCTTGAAAAAGACAAAAACAAAAACAAACAAGTAAAAGATGATCCTGGAATAATTATACACTGCAGGAAATATACAAAAGGTGAAACGATGCACACTGATCAGACCTAGCCCCTGGGCACTAGTGCAGAAGGTGGGGAAGCCTAGGATTTCAAGGCCAGCCAGGGCAGCAGGACTCCCATCCCATCCCAGTAAATTCTCAAAATCCACAGAAGTATCTTTTTGAGTAGAGAAGTAATAAAAGGCATTAAAAAAACTGGTTATATCTAAAAGGAATTATTTACATTTTTCTTTTACTAGTCAGTTTTCACATTTTACAAATTTAATTCATTCTTTAAAAAGACAAAAAAATTACATAACATGGGCAAGCCACCCACTGTTCCTTTAAATGAAATGTTCTCTCAGAGCTTTTCTGTACATTAGAGTTTCAGGGCTTTGGTGAAGTTAATGGAGACAACATTGAACATATTCAGTGAATGTTACTTACTACTTGGATACTGATCAAACTAGCTCTTTTCAAATTAAAACCTACCCAACAGTTCACACAATCTGGTCTTGATCTAATATCTTGCTCCGTTTCCTGCTGCGGCTTCTGACAGTGCTGTGTTGCTTCATGTTTGTTCCCAGGCTAAGTGGCCTTCCTTGCCTGACCTATACTACCCACAAAGTACCCTTTATTACATATTGTACATGCAGACATACACACATATATATACATCATATACAAAATGCCATACACTGTACTATAAATTATAAGTCAATTTGATGGATCCTCAAGGATAATTTTGACTATTCACATTTCCACCTTATGTTCTGATGCACTGTGTCTGAACTTGGGATTTTCCTGAGTACAGAGAACTGCCTTAGACTCCAGGACACTGGGGCTACAGAAGTGCACTACCTTGCCTGTCTAGGTGCTTTTTAGACCTTGTGTAACATAAAATATAGGAAGCTACAATGCACATAAGGAGAGATTACAGTATATTGATTTGTGAATACTTTAACTATCATCTTTGTTTCAACTAAGGAAGTCCTTAAGAATGGGACTTAAGTCTTGCATATCACCTAAGCATTAGTAGCGCCTTTAAAGATGATCAAAATAACTCTAGCTTCAATTTCTGAAAGGAAATATAAGGTCCCCACCCTTGAATGGCTTAACCTCCAGTGTTTTTACTTATGCTGCTATAAAAGTGGTATGCACTCAGCAGCAACATACTTCAGATTTCAATCTTTTCTGAGACTAGCAATATGCTACAGGAATCTGTGATGCTGCTTAACAGTAGAGAGCCACAGCTCCAGTAACAAGGGGCATTCTATGGAGCACTATGCTGCTAAGCTGTTTGTAGGTGTAGTAAATGCATTTTTTTAATTAAGAATGCATTTATCAGGATGGAAATAAGTAAGTCAAGGATTACCTGTACAATTGTTTTTTACTAACCCCAGCTAGTTTTAAAACCTACAACATAAATTACGAAGATATTTCTTCCTTCTAAATTCTAAATTATTAGTTAAGAAATTTCAAAGAGTTATAACTCTACATCTGGACACTATACTAACAAAACAGATTTAAGGTAGTCACCAGCTTACCGACAATATGGATTTCTTCTAGAGGAATATCGGAGAGTAAGAAATCTATAGTATATAAAAGGCTGGAGCAAACTTCCTTGGCCACTGAAATAAACAAATACAAGGGTGATGAATATATACTATCAGTACATATATTCAAAATGAGAATGTGTGTGTCTTAGTCAAATGATCAGTAATGACTGCCTCTCTAGACACAAGTTATTCATACAAAGGAAAAAAGTATACAGATTCCTAAGAAGAGCACAATGCTATTACTTAAGTTTTTACAAATATACTCATGTTACTTAAAATCTTAAATACTAAAAGCATTCATCTCTATGTCACCAGAGACGATTGATAAAATCAAGGGGTTTTTTGTTGGTATTTTAAAAAACTGCTTAGTATTGATGTGTGAGTGTGTGCTGTTCTGCGTAGGCATGTATGTTTGTAAAGGTCAGAGGGCAACTTTTGTAAAGCAAGATTTCAACTTCTACCTTTCCATGGGTTCCCAGGATCAAACCACGGGCTCAAACTCTGACAGTCAGGCATGCAAGGCAAAGCCTTCACTTGCCAGTCATCTCTGGGGCTCAGTGATTTGTTTTTTGAAGCAGGATCTCACTACGTAACCCAGGCTGACCTAGAATTCCTGAGTCTTCTATCGAGGCATTCTGAGAACTCAGGCTACATGTCTATACCACCATGCTCACCAAAAATCAAGTTTTAAATCTTAAAAATATCCAAATGAAGAATGGCTTATTTTATATGAGCCAATAAAAACTCAAAACTATACCAGCTAATAAACTGACATAGCCTGTAGTAATTAGTGTTCTTGGTTAAAAAAACATAATTCTAGTACCTCAAGAGGCATGTATGTATGTCTGATGAAACTCCTGGATTCAGACACTCACATTACTAAAAACAAAACAGGAATGGAGTTGTGGCTGTGGCTCAGTGCTGGGTGGGGCTCACACCGGGCACATCTAAGGCTCTGGATAGGAAGGAGGAGGGAGGGAGGGAGGATGAACTATGTATACAACTGCAGCTCAGGGGGACACAGTGGGGCAATGGGGTTAGTAAATTATATTCCACTTAGTAATTTTAAAATCTTGATTATGAAAAACACATAATGGACAGCCATACATAGTAGAGTACACCTGTAACCCCAGCACTTGAAAGATGAAAGCAGATGGTCATTTTCAGCTGTGTAGTGAGTTTGAGACCAGCCTGCCAATAAAGATAAAAAGGGTTTGGAGGAAAAGCCCACAGAGCATCTTTGAAAAAAAAAAAAAAAAAAAAAGCAGAATGTGAGCCAGAGAGATGGCTCAGAAGGTAAGATGCTGGCTGCCAAGGATGATGAGCTAAGATGGAACGCTGGACCACAGGATGGAAGGAGACTGACTCCTGAAAGGTGTCCTGTGACCTCTGCACATGTGCTCACACACATACGCAGAATAAATAAATGTAAAAAAAAAAATCGTTTTTAAAAACCTGGTTTAGTGGTACACACCTTTAATATCAGCATTTGGGTGGCAGAGGCAGGCAGATCTCTGTGAGTTCAAGGCCAGTCTGGTCTACAGAGTGAGGCCCAGGACAGCCAGGGCTACACAGTGAGACCCTGTCTCAGCAAAAACAAACAAAACAAAATATTTTTTTAAATAAAGAAAAAAGCTATATATAATGATAAGGGTTCTTAAGACAATTTTTAACCTTTTCTTCTAATTTGTACATACTTTCACAATAAAAATAATTTACATGATCACAAGCTTATTACTAAGTTCAATGTTACATGCATTTTGCCCAACAAATAATCTGACAAAATTTTAACTTTCTAAACTGAAAAATTTAACAGGGAAAATACAGAAAATGTTCATTGAAAACCAAGTTTCCCACCATCCAAGTGTCCTTTGTGAAATTCACAACACATTCTCCATAAGTATCTTTCTAGGAACATATGTACACAAGTACACAAAATGATTAATACTAACATGGTGCTCACCTTAATTACTATTTACTAGTTATTTACTATAACTCACTATGTAGTAGCTCTAGAGGGCATGAAACTACTATGAACATGAGATTAAAAAAAAAAGAAAAAAGAATGCACCTGTCCTTGCACATACCCAAAAGATATAAATGGGGAACACCCTATTTGTTGATAACCAACTTTAACTTATACTAACACATAATATGCATAAGGTAGCATGCAAATTATCTTAATTCTTTTACAGCTTCAAGTGTTCCATCTCATGCTCCTACTATTATGTATCTAGCCTCCCTAGCCTGAATACTTAGGCTGGCTCTCGTATACAACAAGAATTAAAGCTATAGCTGAGGGTGTAGCTTGGTGGTACCTGCTTACCATGCAAAACATTCTATAAGCACCTGTGGTTTCTGTTGTTTTGATGATTAAACCCTCTCAAAACAAACAAAAACCACAGCAGGGCACTCACAGTCCCAGCATCCGACACTCAAGTAAAGTGGGAGGACTGCTTCAAGATCAGCCTGGACTATAAAGCAAGGCTTTGTCTCAAAACCCCAAAACGTAGGGAGCAACGTAGGGAAGCGGAAAGGGAGGGAAAAGGGAGTAGAGAAACTGAAGGAAAAGGAAGAAGGAAAGAAGTAAACAAACTTGCAATGATCATCTGTCTTTGCACATGCATGCATATTTAAGATAGACTCGGTGTGTAGGTTTATCTTTAAGTACAGAGCTCTACGTAATACAGCCTCTACTAATCGGATAGTATATCTGTCATGAAGGTAGCATATAAAGACTATAAAGTGATATCATGGTTATTTTAATTTTATAGTTTGGGCTATATTTCAGTTGCACATTTAAAGCATTAAGTATACTGTGTTGAGCATGTGTCAAAGCTGTGGGTCTGATCCCCAAAAACAAAATAAACTTTATAGCTGATTGTAATTTGTTAAAGTAATTAAAATTATAAAATACCCATGACATTAAATACACACAAAACCAGAAAAATCTCTCATGTTTATGCACTCAAAAAAAAAAATACTGTTAAACCATCAAGTTACTCAAAGCAGTTTACAGATTCACCCATCAGAAGAACAATTATGAAAAAGGCAAAATTGTCAGCATTGGCAAAGGATGCAGAGAAAAAGGATTGTATGTGTGGGTGGCGGCGATGTAAACCAGGCAAACATTATGGAAAACAGGATCGAACAAATACTGTGACTACCTGACGACCCAAAGGAAAGGAGAGCGGCATTATCAACGTGATCCACGTTACTCCATCATTATTCACAATAGTTAAGATGTGGAATCAGCTCAAGTTATCTATCAGCAGATGAAAATGTTAAAGTGTAATAATTTTAAAAGCCCATTAAAGCATCTGGGGGAGAAAAAAAGACAAACCCTGCTTCCCCACGTCCCGATGCTCCTAGCAAGGCAGCTGGGACGCTGTACCTGAGGACACAGCTGACACCTGCTCTCATCAGCAGGGCGAAATCTGAGCAAGCACCTTTAAGTTCACTTGTCACCAGTCCTTCATAAGCTAATTTGAATTCTTACCTAAAGAGCATAAAAACTGTAGCAGGCATCAAGAATATTTCATTACAAGCAATGAATTTCAGAATATTTTGTTGGTTAGCACTTAATTTATCCAAGGCAGATCTCAACAGGGGTAAACTATTTGAACCCTTTGCCTAAAACAAAAAGAAACAAACATTAGAAATGGTAAGGCATCTTATCAACTTAACTAGTCACCCCACCACAAAATACATGCACACTCAGGACTCTTCTTTAACATGGCACATTTACAGTCAACTCACTCACCTTCTACCCTTTAAAAGTGGTTCTCACCTCCTAACGCTGCAACCCTTTAATACAGTTCCTCTTACTGTGGTGACCCCCAACCACAAAATTATTTCTTTTGCCACTTCATAAATGTATTCTGTAACTGTTATGAATTGTAAATATCTGATATGCAGATGATCTCAGGTGACCCCTGTGAAAGGGTTGTTCTACTCCCAAAGGGGTCAGGACCCACAGGTTGAGAACTACTGCTTTAAACCACTTCTATATTGCTTATATGCAAGTACAATATAAACGCTATGCAATTGTCTCACTGCACTGTTTAGAAAATGCCAAGAAAAGCCTGCTCAGTACAGACACAATATTTTTTGGCAAATACTTCTGATTCACAGTTGGCTAAATCCAAAGAACTGATAAACACCAAGAGCTGTCTCCAGATCAGCGGCATATTTAACAGGTAATACAGCCAGAGGCCAATTATTTCAAAGTGACTTTGAGCTTACAAACTAAGAACTTACTCAGTGTTCTTTGTTGCTTTATTCTGTGTTTCTGAAGACAATCCGAAACACATTAATAAAAGAATTTTTCTTTCTTACTTTAATTACCGTAAGAAAAGTTAAATTCTACCCTCCCCCCAAAAAACAGTGGTTATTTCTCCTCGGTTGTAATAAAATCTGACTACTGTGGCTAGTGAAATAAATTAATTAATTAAATGCTAACTAAAAAAAAAAAAAAAAACCACAAACTTGGGCAGGGAATGGTGGTCACACCCTTAACTCCAGCACTTACGAAGCAGAGGCAGGTGGGTATCTGTGAATTCAAGGCAGCCTGGCTTACATAGAGTTCCAGGCCTGCCAAGGCTGTATAAAAAGACTGAATAAAATAAAATAAAATAAAATACCTTCTCACATACAAAAGACAAACAAAAAAACCCCCAAACTTGGTATTTTAACTCAAATTTAAGTGTACATGCAGCATGTCTGTTTAGTATGCTTGCTCAATGTTGCTCTAAAGACCTTCATTTGGTTGCACTTATATGGTAAGTTAGAATGACAGCGGCAGAAGACGAGATCTCTGCCAACTCATCAAACTTGAAGTTACACATTTAATGAAGATAAACATTTCAAACTTCAGGGAATTATAAGGCAACTTTAAGAACAATCTTCTCT
The DNA here is from genome assembly GCA_026225945.1 of Cricetomys ansorgei. NCBI lineage: Eukaryota > Metazoa > Chordata > Mammalia > Rodentia > Nesomyidae > Cricetomys > Cricetomys ansorgei. The sequence goes on along the minus strand of JAMJFZ010001868.1, from coordinate 3,874,638 downwards.
CTACAAAATATACTGTATTATGAAATTTCAACAATATAATCTTCAAATTTAAAACTTTCAAATCACAAAAAAATTTGTAACAAGTTTGTGGGGAACACAAGCACCTTTCGTGAAAAATGTCTTAAACTCAAAGTCACACCAACTGTCTACAATCTAAAAGTCAAAGAAACAACACAGTTTTACTTACATCAAGGACCTTCTTAGTATATGTGGCTGCATGAAGCAAAGAAAATAACAAGACTGGGAAAATACTCACTGGAGAAAGCAATTAAGGAAAGTCTTTAAGCACTGTGCACACGTGTTCACAGCTATGCGTTACATGCAAAGCAAAGCTGAAGCAACATTTGACAATGAGTTTAGTGGATGGAAAAGCTTTTCTTTTGTGGCCAGACTTTGAAGCAAGTGAAGTTTTGCCACCTAGAAAGAAGTAAACTTTCTCACTTTCTAAATCTTACCATCGTTTGAGAAGTCAAAAAAGTTTTTAATAAGTCATCATAAATATGCTAAATAAAACTAAAATGTAGGCCACTCCAATGATAGAATACAATTTTCACACCACAATGACCTTTTTTTTTCTTTTAAGATCTATTTATTATTTATAGTTATGTGTGTATGCCTGTGTGAGTTTATGTTTATCACACACATGCAGGTGCTCTTACAGGCCAGTGGGTACTGGATCCTTTGGAAATGGGATTATAGGCAGTTGTGTGTTGCCTGGGAACCAAACCTAGCCCTTTGCAGATGCAGTAAGAACTCTTAACTGCTGAACAATCTCTCATGTGCACCAATTTGGTCTTAAACACAGAAAGCCTTCTATGATGCTTTTACAAGTCTACACTGTTGGCAAAAGTTAATGGTTTAAATACCATTACTTTGAGGAACTAAACCTAAGATCATTGAATTTGTAGAAAACATTGTACAGTTCAGCTTCTATAAAATCTATCACAGGTCTTGTCAATTTAATTACAAACATAAACAAGGAATTTTTATATTAAGTCCAAAGGTTTAGCCTTATACTCTGGATAAATACACAATTTTCATTCAATTTTTCAAAAGAAAAATGGAAACAGATCCACTTCTTTTTGCCAGGTTGATAATAAAAAAAATTGTCAAGTATTTACATGAAATGACAGACTATCAATGATGAATGGTAAAAACACTACCCTTAAGATGTTATCTCTAGTCAGACAGAGGTGGCGCATGCTTTAATCCAGGTACTTGGGAGGCGGAGGTAGAGGTAAGTAGATCTCTGTGAGTTTGAGGCCATCCTGGTCTACAGAGTAAGTTCTAGGACAGCCAGGGTTACAACAGGGAAACTCTGTCTCAAAAAAACAAAACAAAACAAAAAGTCATCTCTAATAACATTAGCAATGTATCATTCTATTTTTCTGTACTTGGTAAACGTATGGATGGACGGAAACTAACAACTGCTAATAATCTGAGTATCAAATTCATTGTAACTGTAACTCACTTAGCACCCAAAAGCTCATTCCAACCAGGGAGCACCTACACCCAGACATTAGGAGAATCTAAACACAAACACATCTCTTACTCTGTAGCCTTAGCTGGCCTCAGCCTCCTGGGTACGGGGATTACAAGTATACATCACGTGCCTCTGGCTCCAGTTTAAAACTTTTCAATGAATCAGACTCTTTTAAAACTTGAAAACTATAAACTTCTCATTTTTGGGGCCTAAGTGAAACTCTGCTGAAGCTTAAATAATTCAACTTAAACTCAAACACCCCAAGACTTGAAGTCTAACTCAGTAATAGAAGCATACCGAAGCACACCCTCAACTAGGGGTCAAGTTATTTGGGCTCCAAGCCTGGCCCTTTCACAAACCTCATTCTCCTTGGCCAAGTTTCCTCTTCAAATAACTACACAAGATCAAGGAGATCTGTAATGAGTATTTTATCACTTAATGGTCTACAGCTCACAAATCTCTTAAAAGATTCATAAACTTAGCTTTTGATATCACATTACTTTTTCTAATTTTTGGTTTTTACGACAGCATCTCATGGAAACATAGGCTAGCCTGGACTTCCTACCCTTACTTTCTAAGCACTGGGATTACAGGCATGCAATTACATACCTGGTTCAATGTCACTTTTAAATTATTTAGAAAAGAGGTAGTAAAAAGTCTACACTTTTATTCCTAAGTGCCAGTCACTTACAGAACAAGGACAATATATCACATTAAGAACAAAGGCCCAAGTACATTTGCAGTATTATTTTAGGCCACCTTTGTATATTACCATAATTTCCAATTTCTTTATGAATTATATTAATCATTTACTTGTCATTTACTAGCTTATGTTCTTGCCACTTCTCACTAAGAATTAACCTGCTGAGCCAACTTGCTAACTTGGTTTTGTTTTCTGAGACAAGGTCTCGTATGTAACTGGCCTGAAACTAGTTACGTAAACCAGGCTAGCTTTAAACTGCCTGTGCCTCCCAGTACTAGGATTCCAGGAATACACCTCCACACTTGGCTCATGTCCTTACTTTCTATTTTATGTATAGCAGATCACTTTCATTTTATTTTATGAAGTCATTTCTGGATTTTCTTTTACTCCTAGCTCACCGGAAGCTGGGGGAACCAAAGACTTTTTTTTTTTTTTTTTTATTAACACATTTGTAGGGCTAGGGAGATGGCTTGGGGTTAAAGAACACTGGCTGTTCCTGCATAGGACTCGAGTTCATTTCCCATCACCCACACAGTGGCTCATAACTGCCTGCAACTTCAGTTTTAGGAGTTTCAATATCATCTTCTGGTCTCCACAGGCAACAAGCACACATGTGGTACACATACATATAGGCAAGCAAAACACTCATCTGTGTAAATAAAATATTTGCTTATTTTTCCCAGATATAAAGTCAATGAAATAAAAACTTAAATATTGAATTCATGTATAAACTTGGGCTTTGGATGTTTTTTGAAAGTTAACAATTAACTTTAATTGTTAAGTATCTGCTAAGCTTACAAGAGGCAAGAACACTGAGAGACAAAGTTTAAATTCCCAAAACAGCTCTACAGAGTTTAGATTCAATTTCTGGGAAAAGAAAATTCTACATTAATATATCTTCATACATATGATAGTCTAAAAGCTAAATAAACATGCTTCATGGAACATCATTACTGCATCTTTCCAATAGAAAAACAATCAAGACATCTCCTACATGCTTAGTTGGCAATTTCACTGTCAAAAATATGAAAAGGATACTTGTGACAGGGTAGGAATTGACGAAAATGAGTGAATACAGCAGGTAGTGACAGCTGTCCTCTAACAAAGCCTGAGCCAGGAACGCTCTGCTTAACTGGAAGTGCGGTAACCTTTGATGCAGCCTCAGAGCACTGGTAAGAGCATTTGCCAGCAAAGCACGCTGGTAAAAGCTGGCTGCTTCATGCAACCTGCAAATTGCCAGATGAAAAGTTATCGTGAGACATCAACAGCTACCAGGTCTCTTCCTCCTTTGTGAATTGCATCATAATTGCACAACACCTAAATCATTTAATTGTCAATAGAATACATACCCAACTGAGTAACATAAAGCAGTCATTTTGTTTTTTTCAAGTTAAAGAAAATCTGCTAAAATCATGAACTCCTCACCCAAGAGCATCCATTCTTCCTCAGATTTTCAACAAGCAGTCACACAAACCACAAGAAATAGAACATCCTAATTGGTATTACTAGATTACTGCTGACTTTAAATGGGGTTTGTATTAATTAGTCCTATCCCATTTACAGTTTATCAATTCTTAAAGCTAAAAAGCATTTCATAAATGCTGACTGAACAACTCTGAGTCAGAAATTTGATAATACATACCCAAGAAGAGGCAGAACAAACAAAGCGGAGCAATAAACTGTAAACAAGCGAGAAAGCCACATTGCTGTGTCCAGTTTATTGGTCATCATGAATTGCTAGATTTAAAAAGAAAAATATGGTAAACTAAGCCTGAAAATTATGTTAAAGACAAATTATGCATTTTTATTTCTATGAAGAATATTTTAATAACCACCTTGTAATGTTTGTCTTTTAGATTATTAAGTAGAAACTCATTGGACTTAACTGCTTCTTCACATACCTGCTGTGAAAGGCATAAGAAGCACTTACAGAAAAAAATGTAGACAGTAATTCAACTACATAAAATTTTCTGTGCTATTTCACCATTTACAGTAATGGCTCCATCTATTTTAAAACAACGTTAAGTAAGAACTAATGGCTCTCAAGAGAACCATACTTCTATTCTTAGAAAAATCTCAAACCCAAATAGCCAGGCCTCAGAACTGAGTAAGGCATCAAATATTAGGTTTGGATTAATAAATCATTAAAAAGAGAAAGGTAAAATCACTGAAGTAATTAGTGCTGAACTCATTAGTAGGTACACTAACCTGTCTATGTACATGCAGAGGACCTAGCACAACCAAGGCACTCAAAGTATGCCTGACAAGTATGAAATGGTATCTGCTTCTCAGATCATGTGACTCTTCTGTATCTGCTAAAGCCGTGGTTCTCAACCTTCCTAATGCTGTGACCCTTTAATACAGTTCCTCATGTGGTGACCCCCAACCATAAAATTATTTTTGTTTCTACTTCATAACTGTAACTTTGCTGTTATAAATCATACTGTAAATATCTGATATGCAGATGGTCTTAGGTGACCCTGTGAAAGGGTTGTTCAACCCCCAAAGAGGTCTCGACCCAATGGTTGAGAACCGCTGCTCTACAGGTTCCCACACAAGTTTTACGTTTTACCCCGTTATCAATGGTCCTAGATTAAGCTTATGATGAAAGCAAGAACTTAAAATCTGCTTTATAACTAATAACATGAACCTCATACCAATTTCTAAAGAAGCTTTTATATTTTTATCTATAATACTCAAAAATAATGTTAATACTAAGATACAAACATATGTGAGTATAGAAAGTAAACAGAAGTCTCACAATGCACATCCTCATTAAAGATGATAGATTTTTTTTATTTCTAATTGGTGCTTCCAATAAACTGATTTTAAAACACCTTCAAGCATCTACCTTAAGTTTTGAAATATTACTCTTAAGTAACTTCACTCTATATGTTGTGTAAAAAAATTTTTTTACACCTGGGTGGTGGTGGTGCATGTCTTTAATACCAGCACTGGAAGGCAAAGGCAGGCAGATCTCTGTGAGTTCGAGGCTAGCCTGGTCTCCAGAGTGAGTTCTAGGACAGCTAGAGTTACAACAGAGAAACCTTGTCTCAAAAGAACCAAAATAAACAAGTAAATACAATTTTTTACAAAAAAAATCCAAGTATATTAAAGGACATTTATATATCAAGGGCATTTTATTACATGCCTTTTAGTTATATGCTAGCAATTTCAAGAATTTTAAAACATGCTGCTAACTTACTATATTCAGACCCAGTTATCACACTGTGATGCCCCTAAAGTAACTACTTATAGCAGCAGTCAATCATGAGGATGAATCTAGCTTACTGTTCCAGGTTTGTTTAAAGCATTCTCTTTAAAATCTATTTGTTGGACCATCAATATAGCCCAGTAATGGCACATGCTGCCAAGACTGATGACTGAGGTTTGAACCCTGAGACCATCATGGAAGCAGAGAACTGACCCTCATTGGTTGTCCTTGGACCCACACACATGCTTACCCCCCAGTAAAATAAATATTTGTGGAGAGCTTTCACTCTTCAGTAAGTCACTGAATGATCCATTTCAGACATCTTTTTTTTTAAGATTTGTTTTTATTACTTTTAATTATGTGAACCTGTGTGTGTGTGTGTGTGTGTGTGTGTGTGTGCGTGCGTGTTACAGGTGGAGTTACAGGTGGTTGTGAGCCACCTGATGTGGGTGCTGGGAACTGAACTAGGATCCTCTGCAGAAGCAGCACTCACTTTTAAACACTGAGCCCATCTCTCCAGCCCTCATCTGGGTCTTTTTTAATGTATGTACATTCTATTACAAAATAAACAGCTTAAAAAGCTTTATTGCTGTAAGCTTTCAAGAGCGGATTACCTGATATATACAGTTCCCAGATCCCACCCCACAATTATTTTAATGTATCTTTGGATTGAAAACTTGAGGGCAAATTATTCAGTCTCAAAGCATTAAGTCAGACAATTTTTTAATTACAAAGGGGGAAAACGTATTTTTACAACGGAGATTCAGTTGATATAATTGTAAACATCAAACCTGAATTCCCTAAAGAAAGAATCAGTGTTAAATGGTTTTTCTGTCTTAAGAATAACATAATCGGTCATGTAACGTCAGTTTCTGCATCATTCTGCAAAGTAGGTCTAGACTTTGGAAACTACCTGTCTTCAAAGCCCAAAGAGGGAGAACAGAGGAACTTCCACTGACTGAATTAAAAAAGACTAACAAATGCAAAGGTTGCATCCCAAGGAGGGGAACTGACAATGGACAATCGAGGCAATTTGAACATGAATTACGTATTAGGTTAACATACAATCATGTTAAATTTCTCACATGTAGTGGAGAAAAATATACAAGTATTTGTGGGTTAACAAGAATTTCAAATGGGTCAGCAGAGGTGTTGTAAAAATGTTAAATAAAAAATAAAAAATTTCGGTTTAAGGGCAGCAATGCCTCAGATACAAATAAAGAGCTGTAGAACAACATCTTTAATTAAGTTCACAAAAGGGTGGTACTTTTCCTAGTAAACGACAAATTGAAGAAAGCACATCCCCGTCCCCTTTGGGGAATTTCTTGAAAGGCTTAGAGTAGGTACAAAGGGCAATACTACGCGCACCACGCGGTACGGGAGCGAAAACCTCTGCCTCAAATGGCATTTTCAACCTAGGGCCGGGGGGGGGGGGGGCGAAGACGATCGGAAACCGAGGTGTGGAGGTGACCGCCACCTGCTCCAAGCAAACTTGGAGCTCCTGTCCGCCGGTGGCCCACCCCCTCACCCCAACCCAGCAGGCAGCGGCTTCCAGAAACGCGCCAGCCCTCCCAACACTTCCTGCTCCTCGCCAACTCTGGCCGATGGAGCTGAGAGACCAGGCCGCTCACTTACCACAGCACCCGCCCCTTGGGGGCCGTTCGGGGTCGTATCCGCCATAGGAGACGCACAAGCCCTGGAGGCTGCGACCGCAGAGAAAAGAGGAAACGTCAGCGCCGGGCGACCCGTCCGGCCCGCTCCCAGAGCCCGCCGGAACCCCAAACCCCTAGAGGAACGGGCCTCCCGGCGCTGTGCAGCGCACGGCCTCAAGTCCCCACGGCGGGTAATACCTGTCCCCCTCGATCCAGATCAAAGCTGCCTTTCCAGAAAGACTCAAAAGAAGGAGTTCGCGAGTAAGCCCTGGAGGGCCGATATAAACCGCCGGCTCCCTGTATTGCAAAACCGGAAGTGATTCGTACGTTTCCGTGTGAGTGAGGCGAGGACGTTGGGGGGTCATCGTGAATGGGACCAGAAGCATGACGGGAAATGCAGTTTTTCCTCTTGTTTTGGGGCCCTCTGCCCTACTAGCCAATTGGCGTAGAGATCTGAGAAATGAAACCGGTGTAGCAAGTTTCCTCTTATCCGGAACTCAAGCGATTCTCTTTGCTGGCTTCCACACCTCGAAAATCTCTATACTTCCCTAAACCGAAGCTTCAGAAATATCTATGATCTCTCCAGATAGGGATTCACAAACTCTGTGATTTAGCTTCTTATTAGATGAACATGACACTGACCTCCTGAGAAACAGTAAATGGAAATCACAACAAAAACTTGTATAAAATATGGGCATAAGCTGAGTTAGTCAGGGGGTTTCCTGGAAGATAATTCTGATCCTAAATCTTGAAGGAAAAGAGAGGTTGGGTAAAAGAGGAAGGAGATTTCAAATAAAGGAACAGAGCATGTAAAGTAAGGGACTATAGTCAGAGGACAGGTCGGTGTGAGCTGACTGAATGTGAATGGGTCTCCTGGAATGAGAGATCTGGACTACAGAGAGGCAGGATGTGCTAAGAAAACATCACTTTGTGGGGGTTGGGGCGGGGGAATGGGAGGAGTTGGAAGTAAAGGGAAGGGGAGAAATGATGAAATTATATTTAATTAAAAAAAAATCTGACCTTAGCCCTACAATCTAGACAGCCAAATTATAACTTTAATCACGAGTGTGACTCGCGATCAGGTTTAGAGAATTCATGGGGAGGCCATTGCACACAAGTGGGGAGAGAGATGATGGAATCCTGAATTGAAGAGACGGAGTGGGAGAAAAGGAAAGACGACATGCGTGAGTCTTCCACGATTAGGTGACTGACTAGATAAAGGTACGCAGGGGAGGACGGACGAGGCAAAGAGAAAAATGAAATAGAAAAGCAAAACATTGAGAAGAAAACATGGAGGGACTAAGGAGAGGGTACTGACTAAAGCTCTAGAGGACAAGCCATACCTGAACTGCAGAGCCAGACATCTCTATGCTCCTACTCTCTCAGAAGCGTAATTGCCCTCGTGAATCATCGCAGCCCAAGTACCATTCAGCTGCCGCCGAGGACTCAAACCAAATACAACAGACTGAGTACTTTAAACAACTCGACTTCTTTTTCCTCACAGTTCTGGATGCTGGGAAATTCTAAATCATTTTTTCAGCAAGATAGGTTTTTATTCTGAGACTTAGTTTTGCTGACTGAATCAGTGATCATATTAATCTTAGTACCTGATTTGTTTTCCTTCTACCCACTTCTGTATTCTCAGATAACATGAATATAAACTAAAAAAAAACCGTGGCTACTGGCTTATTGTATATGTTCTAAGAAAGGTTTTTTGTTGTTATTTTGTTTATTTGTTTGTTTGTTTTTCGAGACAGGGTTTCACTATGACAACTGCAGGACATGTATGTTAAAATAAGACCCTGCCTGCACCTAGGCAGAATACATGGAATCTTGTGGGTTTTGGCTCTATAAGCCCTGGGCTGACATGGCTAAGGGCTGCATCTTGGGAGCACTCTCAGGTGCAGCCTTGGTGCCGGTTTGAGCCGCCAGTACATAAATAAAAAATCTCTTATTATAATTTATTCATGCTCATGGTGAGTCTCTGAGTGACCCCACACCCATAACAGTAGTCAGGTTTGGCAGCAAGAGCCTTTACAACGAAGCCATCTTGCTGGCCCAAGACAAGCTTTTTAGATAGACCTTGTGGTCTTAGAACTCTGATTGCCAATATAGTAGTTTCCCCCAATCTAAGGTTTCACTTAGTGCAGATACAAGTCATCTGTAGTCAACCACAGTTGAAAAATTAAACTGAAAAAAAAATTAAATGGAATCTGAGTGTGGTGGTGCACATCTGTAATCCCTGTTCTTAAGAGATGAGGGCAGGATGATCAGGAGTTTAAGGTCCTTCTCAGCTACATGGGGAGTTTGAGACCAGCCTGAGCTATGTGAGATTTTGTTTTTAAAAATGAAAAAATAATATTCAGGTGGAAAAATTGTAAATTTTAAACTGTATACTGTTTTAAGTTACATGGTCAAGCTTTATGTCATCCCACTTTAAAACAAAGCAGAGGATCCCCTGTCATATTGTCAGTTCAATAATAGCCTACTACTGTCACAATGCCTATGTCATCCATCTCATTTTCTCTCCTGACATAGGCTTTGTTGTACACACACCCCCACATACAACACACCTCTCTATCTCTTTGTAGACCTGGCTAGCCTGGAACTCACAGAGATCCACGTGCCTTTGCTTCCCAGGTGCTGGGATTAGAGAACTGTGCCACCACACCTGGCCTAGCTTTGTATCATCCTCATAGCACATGAGACATGGGTACAGCGCAGTAGGCTATTTCAAGAGGACACATGCATATAACTTGTGAAGTTTATCATTGTAGTTGTTCTATTTTATTCTCAATATTTTACTGTGCCCACTTTATAAACTGAACTTTATCACAGGTATGTATTGTAGTAGTACCCTGCTGTAGGAGCTCAGCAAACAGGACAAGGAGGCATATTCATATCTGCAAACTCTGCTAGACCTCAGCAGAGGGAACCACTATCCTGGCCATCACCAGACAGCACAGTCGAACCTCTAGAGTCTGAGCTCAGGTGTTTTTATTCTTTCAGAACTCCTCAGGTGTTCTACTGATAGCACATGCAGATCATTAGCAATGTAACAACCCCCGCAGAAATCCAACACCTGCAAACAACACAAACCACCAGGCCTATGCCTCCCTTTTTCCAACGGAGCACAAAAACAATTATTTTAAACACAACTAAAAATAAACTTCCACAACAATGTATGTACAGGAGAAAAATGCAACATATATAGGATTAAGTACTACTAATAATTGCAGATCTAGGCCTCCACATGGAGGAATATGTCCTCCACAGGTAAGGGGGATTATTACTGCAGCAAAGATTTCAATAACAGAAATTAAACCTAAACAAACATGTGAGAAATCAAAGGCTCAAAAACTAGAGCAACCGTGAAACAAAACGGTGACAGATGACCCCTTCGTGAGTCACAGCTCCATTCAAGAGTTCAAATAACATCAAAGAAACTGCTCTCCTCTCTGCCTCCCCCAAACTGATTCCATTGTCAAACTGGTTTCTCCCACGTTGGCCCACGTTCTACCCGTTCAGCAAGACCAGCTCATATAAAGTGCCCTTGTCCAGTACTCTCGTATGACCATCCAGGCTTCATTCTTAGGGCATCAAATTTCTTCCTAGACAATTCCTAAGCCAGCCATTTGTCCTAAAATATAGCCAACAAGGTTTGGGTCATTTACCCACCGACGGAGATTGAGTGGAATTATTCTCACCTAAAATTCAAGGGTGTCCCTACGAAAAAAAGGTACAGGTGCCAGAGGAGGCAAAAACTATACTTTTGTTTTTTTACTTTCAGCTTATGCTTTTTAATAACATTTTTCAATGTCTGCCAATTACTTACTACTTGATAAGCCTGCTCACAGGCTCAGAGTCAATTCCTAAAGGTTACCTAGCTTACTTTAACTGAAAGAAAGACAATCTCGGCCTAAGTAAGAAAATCACAACTCACAAACTGAAGCAGTCATTTCGCAACAGGCCATTAGTCCTTCTGCCTAGAAACTGGCTGAGGGAGCAAGAATTGATTTCAGAGTTATTGATGACTTGGCTCTCCCCAGTTTTCCAGGGGTGTTCTACTGAGCCATCAAGTCATCAATTTGTTCATTCCTACTCTGAGCAGCAATTAATCACCCCGTGTTGGGCAGAGCATCTCTGCTAAGTGCTGAGTCGCTCACCTCGCTGGAATACACTCTTACTTCTATTAGCAGCCTGGAAAGTAAGCTCCATAGGGTCTGCAGAGGTAGCCTGATATGAGGTCTTAAGAAATGAGGTCTACTGCCACTTTTAAAAGCGCACATACAATTGGATACTGAGGCTCAAGGGTAGTGGTTCTCAACTTTCCTATTGCTGCAAACCTTTAATACAATTCCTCATGTTGTGGTGGCCCCCAACCATAAAATTATTTTCATTATTACTTCATAACTGTAATTTTGTTACTGTTATGAATCATAATGAATCATAATCTGGTATAAGGAAGGTCTTAGGTGACCTCTCTGAAAAGGTTGTTTGACCCCCAAAGGGGTCATGAACCACAGGCTAAGAACATCTGCTTTATGGATTGTATGAGCCTTTGTGTCTGGGCCTTTGTCTGGTGTTATATTTAAACTCTAAGTTGAAGGTAACTAAATCTGTTCTATTGTGTTAGTTTTCTGTTTCTGTTATTAAAGTGTGCCACAAATTTGGTGGTTTCAAACAACAGATTTATCACTTATGTAATGCTGGAGATCAGGAATCCTACACAGATCTTGCTGGGCTGAGGTCACGATTTCTGCAGGGCTCCATTTCTCCCTTGCCTTTCCCAGTTGTCATTGTCCATTTTATTCCTTGGTTCTTAGACCCATTTCTCCATCCCCAAAGCCGGCAGTGCTCCACTGTTCTGAAGTCTTCACAGTCACAACCCTCTCCCTCTGACTCTCTTCTGCTACTTCCTTACACTTAGAGACCCTGTGATTACACTGAGCTGACCTGAGAAATCCAGATCACTCTCCTGTATTGAAATCAGAGGGAAAGCCAACTTTTCTTTCATCTGCAGCCATAATTCCCCTTTTTGATGTAACTTACATAATCACAGGTTCTGAGGACTAAGGTGTGGCATGGTGGGTGGGGGAAAAGTGACATATAAGCATACAGTTGAATTCTGCCTCACTTGAAGTCTCTACTGCACTTTCAACCTACCTATTCCTGTTTAAAAATCCAGTTTGTTACAATTTGTAAATTCACTTGAATGTTTCTTTTTCTATTTTCTTTTTTAAAAATTTGTTTAGTCTGCAATGTTTGTTTGCATGTCAGAAGAAGAAATCAGATTCCATTGTGGCTATTGCCACCATGTGGTGGCTGAGAATTGAACTCAGGACCTTTGGAAGAGCAGCCAGTGCTCTTAACTGCTCAGCCATCTCTCCAGCCCTATATTTCCTTATTGGGGAGGGGGGGTGTCGGTGTTGAGATAGAGTTTCTCTGTGTGGCCCTGGCTGTCCTGGTACTTGCTCTGTATACCAGGCAGGCCTTGAATTCATAGATCAGGTTTCTGCTCCCTGATCCTCAGCTTTATGCCACAAACAACTTAAAGAAATTAAAAAAAAAAAAAAAATCTCCTGCTCAGTGCTTTATCTGGAACCCAGAAAAGTCTTACAATCTCCTTCTAAAGAAAACTGGCCGGAGGATCCCACACCTTTAATCCCAGCACTTGGGAGGCAGATCTCTGTGAGTTCAAAGCCAGCCTGGTCTACAGAGTGAGTTCCAGGACAGCCAGAGTTACAACAGAGAAACCCTGTCTTGAAAAATCAGAAAGAAAAAAAGAAAGAAAGAAAGAGAGAGAGAGAGAGAGAGAGAGAGAGAGAGAGAGAGAGAGAGAGAAGGTAGGAAGGAAGGAAGGAAGGAAGGAAGGAAGGAAGGAAGGAAGGAAGGAAGGAAGGGAAAACTGGCAAGTAGCTACCACTCTACTTCCAATAACTGATACACAAATAGTACTCTACAGGGTTAAATAAAAATTAAGCCTCTCTGTTTAAAAGTGTAAATTACTCAGTTACTGTTGCCACGGCCACTGCAGAGTTCTTCATTCTGATGAGTGGCAGTTACCCTGCTCCGTTCTCTTTCACCTCAAACAACCCTGACACAGTAACTAGCTATGGATTTTATTCGCACTACTGAATACAACCTCCTAAAACAGAAAAATTCCAAGTAAGCATGTAGACAGCAGGATCTAGGAGAAGATGAATTAAACACTTACATGTTGCTAGCTCTAAACCTTTGTCATTCTATCATGGGGAACTGAATAGGAACTCTATAGACCAAGACCGTGCAATAGACAAGCAAACAAAATCAGGCAGGTATGATGGTCCAAGCCTTTAATTTCCAGCACTAAGGAGACAAAGGGGAGAAGATCGAGAGTTCAAGGCCAACTTCAGCTACATGTTGACCCTGTCTCAACAAACAAAAACAAAATAAAATACATTATATAGCAGAATAAAACTATGAATAAATAGTAATAATAAGGCAAAGAACAGAAATTACAACACGATGGGGTTTATAGGCTTTGTAGAGCCTGAGAAAGTCAGTTTGGAGTTTATTAAATGATACTTAAATATAGTTATAATTTGGCCTAAAATCCAAAGGAAAATTTCAATATGTGTTTATCTACACATATCTTCTCTATTAGTGAAAAAACATGATTAGTACTTTTAAATAGCTAATTGTATTTTATTTAATTTGAAGATGTAGAAAATTTAGAAAACTTTAACACAGATAAAAAGTCATTCACAGTACAATCAACCCAAAGAAAACAGCTCGTTTTTATTCATGCCCAAGTTTTTGTTACATTTTTCTTACATCTTAATAACTATTCACCTAATTTTCTCTTTCTATAAATAAATACCTGTGTCATTGTTAAATTTTATTGTTTGCATAGTACTTCACCAGCTAGGTATTCCATAGTTTGTGGCTTTGAAAGCAAGAAAAAATATACATAAATACTCTATTCCTAACTTGCTACCCTCGCTTGTAGTTTACCATCTTCTAGTTCACAAAGCACTACTTTTATATATCATACATCTGAACAATTGTTATTAACCTCCCACTAGAGCTTTGCTGCCTCTTAGTCGCTGTTCTATTGTTATGAACAGACCGTGACCAAGGTAACTCTTTATAAAAATAAAGCATTTAACTAGGGGCTTGCTTACAGTTTTAGAGTTTAAGTCCATTATCATCGTGGCAGGAAGCGAGGAGGCAGGCAGGCATGGTGCTGGAGAAGAAGCTGAGAGCTACATCCTGATCTGCCGGCAAAGAGAGAGACACTTGGCAAGGGCTTTTGAAACCTCAAGGCCCATCCCCAGGGATAGACCTCTCCCAGCAAGGCCACGCCTCTTTCAACAAAGCCACACCTCCTAATCCTTCCAAACAATTCTTCAGCTGGGAATCATGCATGTGAATATATATGAGCCTATAGGGACCATTCTTCTTCAAACCACCACATGTATGTCAATCATTGAAACTGGGAGTTATGCAAAAGAGAAAGTATCATTCATGAAGTACCTCAGAGTGCTTCAAGTTTGAAATCTGTCTCCCCAAGGATAGGGCTTATGAATATTTATAGGTGATTTATGGCTTGGGGAAAGGTGGATAGAGGTGAAGAAATCAGCAGTCTGCACATGTGTAATTGATCTTCATAGTTCTCCCATAGGTCACATGTTCAGAACATGGTGTGTTAGCATGCTTGAATTTCCATACCCATCAGTCATCTTTCAAGCCCAAGTGAGGAGTTAGTGGATTCAGTAAAAACATGCTTCAGGATCCTGAAATGTAACCCGGGCATCATAATGTCACAAGAAAACATATGGGCAGAGTGGGGGTTTGAAGAAGAATGGTCCCTATAGGCTCATATTTACTCACTCTTCTCAAGGCTAGATGGTCAGAATCAGTTCAGGTCATGGTCAGGGATGTGAGAAGTCTGTCTTCTAGGCATCATGTAACTTCCTGTACTATCTTCACAAGGGGAAGGGAGGGAGAGGGAGAACAAGAGAGAGAATATAAATGCTTTTACATCTCTTCTGCATAGGATAATAAACCTCTCATGACCCTCCCCCTATACACACACACACACACACACACACACACACACACACACACACTCCATTCGTGACCTCATCTAAACTTAATTTCCTGCCAAGGGTCCCATGTCCAAATACTACCACATTAGGAAGTAGGTCCAGTCTATGTTTTATAGCAGAACACAGTTCAGTTCACGGTAATCAGGAAACCTATATGCATCAGATTTTCTACTTCTAAATGTTTACAGATGGTGACATCATGATGCATAGAGAATAATACGCATATTTTTTCCTATGACATGTTCTATCAAGTTGCTTGAAGGTGTAACCTTTAATTTTGAAATGGTGGCTCTAATCATTCCCCTGTTCCTTAACCTCTGCTCTTCTTATGTCCTGATAAACACAATGTTGCCTCTTCTCTGGAATTTGCTGAAACACAGTTAAGTTTTCCTCTCAAATTACTAGCTCATAACTTAATTCTTAACCAGATATTTTCAGTTATATAATTGAAGCTAACAATAATAGGCAAATATTTGTTAAATTTAAAAAATTACTTTGTTTTAATGTGTATGAGTGTTTTATCTGTATGTATTTCTATGTATCATGTGCTTGTCTGGTGCCTACAGAAGCCAGTTCCAGGTCCCCTGGAACCGGAGTTATAGATGGTGGGTGCTAGGAATCAAACTCTGGGTCCTTTGGAAGAGCAGCCAGTGCTCTTAACCACTGAGCCATCTCCCTAGACCTAAATATTTGTTAAATTCTGATAGCAAAATAGTTATTATAAATTGAATCATGCCTTTTCATTTTGTTTTCTTTCTTTTTCAAGACAGGTCTTACTATGTAGCCCTTGCTGGCTTAAAAGCCAATATGTAGACCAGGCTGCCCTTGAACTCACAGAGTTCCTCTTGCCTCTGCCTCTGGAGTTCTGAGATTAAAGGTGAGCTCCACCATGATCAGCCTCTTCCAAATATATATATATGTGTGTGTGTGTGTGTGTGTGTGTGTGTGTGTGTAACATATGTTGAAACCCTAACTCCCAGTTTTTCAAAATGTGACAGGACTTGAAAACAAGGCCAGTGAGAAGATATAAGGGAGAAGGTAGACTCCTAATCCGATATGTCTGGGGTCCTTATATGGAGATGGCCATGTGAAGACTGTCTTAGTTAGGGTTATTTCTGCTAGGATAAAATGCCATGACCGAAGCAACTTGAAGAGTAAAGGGTTTATTTGGCGTATACTCCCACATCACTGTTCATCATTGAATAAGTCAGGACAGGAACTCAAACAGGTAGGAATCTGGAGGCAGGAGCAGATGCAGAGGCCACAGAGAGGTGCTGATTACTAGCTTGCTCCTCATGACTTGTTCAGCCTGCTTTCTTATAAAACCCAGGACCACCAGCCCATGGATGGCACCACTCACAGTGAACTGGGCCCTCCCCCATCAGCCACTAATTAAGAAAATGCTCTACAGCCAGGTCTTATAGAGGCATTTTCTCAATTAAGGCTCCCTCTGCAATGACTCTACCCTGTGTCAGGTTGACATAAAATTAGCTAGCACAAAGACAGAGGATTGTTGAGATGCATCTACAAAGCAAGAAGTGTAAACAATTGCCACCAGCAAACTACCAAAAGCCAGTAAGAGGTAAGAAGGAATTCTTTAAGGGAGAGAGGAAAGAGGAGGGGGGGAGAGGGAGAGGGAGAGAGAGAGAGAGAGAGAGACAGACAGACAGAGAGAGAGAGACAGAGAGAGAGACAGAGAGAGAGGGAGACAGAGAGAGAGAGACAGAGACAGAGAGAGAGAGAGAGGGAGGGAGACAGAGAGACAGAGAGACAGAGAGAGAGACAGAGAGACAGAGAGACAGAGAGAGAGACAGAGAGAGGGAGACAGAGAGACAGAGAGAGAGGGAGACAGAGAGAGAGACAGAGAGACAGAGAGAGAGGGAGACAGAGAGAGAGAGACAGAGAGAGAGACAGAGAGAGGGAGGGAGGGAGACAGAGAGACAGAGAGAGAGGGATACAGAGAGAGGGAGGGAGGGAGACAGAGAGAGAGAAAGGACACCAAGCTACCAGCAGTTTCCAGAGCAGCTATGAAACAACTTACTTCTGCTGAGTTAAACCACCCTGCTGTCAGAGCCTTGTTATGGCAGTCCTAAAAAATGACTACCATTGTCTATCTTCTGGAATTTTAATAAGATACTTTCAGGCATCTTGTATTCTTAAGTTTACATTCATTCTTTGTTCCCCCTTTTCATATATGGTAAGAAAACAAAAAGGTCATCAGAATTTATTATTTATTTTTAAAATTTACTTTGCTAGCAAAGTAAATCACAGCAAGTAAAATCCAGACAAAGACAGAGATGAATATGTTGTTTTATTTAATCCAAGAAGATAAAGAAATTATTTGCTATATAATGTGGCTTATTGCCAGAGGAGTTGTTTGGAAAATAATTATAAGTGCATTAAAAATGACATTTACAGAATCAACTATCAAATTATTTGCAGAATACATTTAAAATTAAATTTTCCTTCCCAAGTCCAATATCAAAGAACATCATTAATATTGTTTACAATATTAATTATGCAAAGTAGGTACAAGATGGCAGACTCACAAATAAATTGACAATTTAGATAGAAACTATTCATTCTGAAAAGCCAGTATCTTTGAAATACTGCTTCAAACAGAGATGATGTTCAAGGATCATAGAAGTTTCAAAAGCCTCATACATTACTGAAATCATGCTCAAGGTTAAAACGTTGCTTTACATCTTGTCATATCATAAAACAAACCATACCCTCCACTGACTTATATGCAGGAATTCAAGAATGCCTAAGCCAAGTTCCTTTGCCGAGAAATAACCCCTCTGAAATCCGAAAGTCCTCAAGGGCGATGCAGTGTGCAGAATCAGCGTGACCCCACTGAGAGAAGGCTCACAGGTTAGTCCTCACATGTCTGGAAATCAAAAATAATACCGGGGCTGAGGAGGTGGCTCAGTCGGTGTCTTAGTTACTTTTCTATCGCTGTGATGAAGCACCATGACCACGGCAACTTAGAGAAGAACAGGTTTCTTTGGGCTTACGTTTCCAGAGGATAAGACTTGTCATGGAGGGGAAGTGTGGCACCCAGCAGGCATGATGGTGAAGCAGGGAGCTGAAGGCTCACACCTGGAGGATGCAGAGAGTGCAAACTAGGGATGGTGTGAGGCTTTAAACTCTCAAAGTCCTCCCCACAAGGCCACTCTTCCTAAATGTACTCAAACAATGGCATCACTAGGGACAAAGTGTCCAACTGCTTGAGACTATATGAGATATCTCATTTAAACCACCACAGCTGATAAAGTGTTTGCCACACAAGCATGAGGACCTCAGTTTGGGGTCCTAGCACCCATGCGAAAAGCTAGGCAAAGTGGTTTGTGGCTTTAAACAACCCTGGAAAGGCATAGACAGATTTCCAGGGCTCACTGGGCTGCCAGTCTAGTTGAATTGGTAAGCTCTAGGTTCAGTGAGAGACCCTGTCTCAAATGAGGCAGAGTGACTGAAGAAGATACCCAGTGTCAACTTCTGGTCTTCAAACACCCCATCCCCCCCACATAAATGCACACTAATACAGACTAGACACTAGCCTGTTTTGCTCCTAAAATGCTCACTGATGAGAACAAGCAGCAGAGATATGGTTAGAATAACAACACATATACACTCTATACATTCTCTTTCCATACAGCCTCTACACAGCCATCTTTCCTTGCTACGGGAGCTTGACTTGACAACTACTAAGTTCTGGGGACACAGGCTTAAAACGATCAAGGCTCTACTCTCATGGAACTGACACTATAGCAAGACATGTACACACAGAATGTACTGTTATATGACATGAAAAAATTATCACATGAATACAGTTCAACTATCAATTTTCAGAACAAGAGTTGGAGGCATTCCTCTGCCTGCGACAGTCCCGTGAGAGGCACGCTGGAAGACAGCACCTTGGGGTTGGGACTTTTACAACACTTTTACAATCGCCTCCTTTTTCTCTTTACAGCTGCTCCTCAGAGTTCTGAACTTTCTGTCTGAGCCCTCCTCAATCTACAGCACGAGGTGCAAATACCACGGCTGTGCTTTAGGAAATGGAGACGGTAACAATGTCTGGGCAGTCTCTCCACGATCACTTGGTCCCTATATGAAAAGAAGACCCAATGCTAATATACTCATATTTCCTCCTCTCTATATGAGATTTTAGTTGCAACCAGGGGATTTCAAATCTGGCCATTTCCAGGAGAAAAAAAATGTAAAGACTATTGAGCCAGGTGTAGTGACATACAACTGTAGTCTTAACCTTTGGAAGGAGAAGGCAGGAGGATCACTAGTTGAAAAGGTGGGGATGCATAGCAAGACCTAGAGATAAAGAAGAGAATGCACAAATAAGGAACAGTTCTATAGGACAGCAAGGCTAGAAAACCACACAAACAGAACAATGACCAGCTGTGCTCTAGGATCAGCTCTGTAAAGTACCCTTTCTACCATCCTTGGTCCGTATAACACAGCTTGAGCCACTCCACCACCCTGCAGTCATGGGGTCCTTGCACTAAAACCATGGGCTGTAGCACTGTGCTCTGTTCTATCCAGAGTCTCCTCAGACAGAGCACCCATCCCTGCCTGGTGCCAGCTGCAAGTGCACTGAGAAAGTGAGTGTGAGTAGCTGCCATTTTCAGGTTCCAGAGTAAGGTTCAGGGTAGGAAAGACTGCATCAGGGAAGGGGTTTACAGTGCAGTGGCAATCCCTCCTTCATTGTCTAAACCCACCTAAACCATAAGTCTCACTACTGTGCCTTGATAAACACACATGAGCTTGGACAGAAGACTTCTCTCCTTATAAAATACTGAGCCAGCTTTGAGAACGAGGCCATTGCTCTCCCTTAAGTAGCTATGTCAGGCATGACTTAGCTTCATCTGCTTCCACGAAAGGCATATCCGTATTCCAACCATAACACTTCTTGTCTCTTTTGCAATTCTGAGCATCAACCCCGAGCCTCACTCATGCTAGGCAAGGCTCTTACCACTGAGCCACACTCTCAGCCTCAGAATGAGTAGTTTGTATCTAAACTGTCAGTTCTTTTGTGAGTCTTCTGTCTTCTGCCTACATTGAACAATTAAAATCATAAATAACAGCAATAGTGTTTTTTTTTTGTATTGAGATAGAGAATGAAAATTTTATTTTAATTGTTTCCAACATATGTTTTGATAGTTAATGCTGTAATTTTTTTTTCATCTAAGCCTAATTCCCTTTTGGAACTTGCACACCTCTCTGCTGTCACCTTCCAGAGCTCTTATCTTCTGTGTTGTCCACTTCATATATGTAGAAGGGGAGTCAAGTCAGGAACTCAAGACAGGAACATGGAGACTGGAACTGAAGCAGAGGCTATGGAGGAATGCTGCTTACTGACCTGTTTTTCATGACTCGCTTAAATTACTTTTTTTATACAACCCAGGACCAACTGCCCAAGGATGACACCACACGCAATGGGCTGGGCTCTCCCACATCAATCATTAGTCAAGAAAACACCCCACAGACTTGCTACAGTTGGCCCATCTTATGGAGGCATCTTCTCAACTTTGGTTCTCTCTTTTCAGATGACTATAGCTTGTGTCAAATTGACAAAGACTAACTAGCATTGTGTGTGTGTGTGTGTGTGTGTGTGTGTGTGTGTGTGTGTGTGTGAGATAGAATGGTTACAAGAGGGTTAAAGAAGCCAGGAAATGCAAAGATTCTTTACTCAAGGCAGATACAGATTGCAGAAGTGCTTGGTAAGATGTTAAGGAACCCAGATGGAGAGCTGCTGCAGTCACAGAGGAAGGCTCAGGGTGTCAGAGGCAAGCCATAGGGGTCAGTCGAGCTGTGGAGGATGGGACCATAGAGGTGAGATGTGAGATGGATGGGCAGGTGGGTAGATGCCAACCTGAACAGGTCACGTCAAACAGTGGTGATGGAGCTGAGCTGAAGACCTGGGGCTTACTGGGGACTCTCTGCCTGTTGGTACACAGACACATACAGAGACATAGAGACATACACAGAGTCAGACAGACACACACCCACATAAAAGACAGACAGACAAACACACATGCAGAGAGAAAGACACACACACAGAGACATACAGACAGACAGACACATACACACATATGCACACACAGTAGTCATATGACAGGTCAGAGGGGCCTTTGACATCTCAATGTTTGCTGTCCCTCCTCACCCTCTTTCATTTTTATGACAAGGTTTCACTAGGTGGTCCTAACTGGAATTCTCTATCTAGACTGGGCTGACCTGGAACTCACAGACAGCCACCTGCCTCTGCTTCTCAAGCGCTGGGATTAAAGGTGCATGCTACCATGTCCCACACACGTCCTGTTTAGATGTCCAGGTTATATACTTCCTTGGTCTGTTGTTTTCCTTAAGTTCTTGGGCCTAGATTTTCTAATATGATTTTAATATGCTCAAGGACTTACAAGTTCGCAGACTATTCTGATAAACTTGTATATGATACCTTTCAAAAGTAACATTCTTCCCTTTAGGAGTAAGTTATCTATCAGTTTTTGCCTTTATCTGTGCAGTTATCCTGCCTCTATGTTTACACTCAAAATAGGGCCAGGCTTTCCTTGTAAAATGGGAGTTACTCAGGGCAAGGAACATTCTAAAGGCAGATCTTACACATACAGAGTAATCCAGAGAAGCGTACTGCCTGGTCTCCACATCTGTTTTAAGCTGTGTCTGGCAGTGATGCAACTTTGCCACAATGCTCCCCTGTCATTCTTATTCAGGTGATGATGGAGTGGATATTTAAGGAAAAGAACGAGTTATTCAAACCTCGAGCTGAATTAATCTCAGCAAGATGAGTAAACGCAGTTAGCAATGTGGAGACAATCTGGAAGTTCAGATGTGGTTGGTGTGACAATAAAATAACAAGTGTTATATTTACAAATTCACAATAGACCACTGTCTTAGTCTCTGTTCTATTGCTGTGAAGAAACACCACGACCACAGCAACTCTTATAAAAGAAAGCATTTAATTAGGACTTACTTACAGTTTCAGAGGTTGGATTCATTATCATCATGGCAGGCAGCATGGTGGCACATAAGCAGAAGTAGGTGAGAGTTATGGTTACATTTGGATACCCAGGCCTCAAAGACAGACAGACTCTGGGTCTGGCTTGGGCTTTTGAAATCTCAGAGCCCACCCCAGTGACACATTTCCTCCAACAAAGCCACACCTCCTAATCCATCTAAAGTAGTGCCACTCCCTGATGACTAAGCATTCACATATATGAGCCTATAGGGGCCATTCTTATTCAAGCCACCACAGCCCACAAAGGAGAATTATTCAATATGTATGTTCAATGCTGTTTCCTGGGACAATCCCAGACAGAATGAATCACAGCCTTAGAGGGAGGTGTTTGCCCCTTTATAGTCAAGGAATTCTTGTGTTCAGGTTGGTGATAGAGCCTAGGACCTTAAACATGCTAGGTAAGTAACTCTATGAGACAGCTCCCAAGCAATCTTATGTATGTTAAATTTAAGGGACACATGCTGGGAGCATCTGAAGTGTCTCATAAGACTTCGTACTATTTAATGTCACAATGCATCATATTGATAACTGTGTGAGTGGCCAATATCCCATCCTGATCTTAACCTAAATCCTGTAATTTCTGCCTTGGTTTCTTACTTAAATCTTGGAGGGCAGGACCGGGGATGTAGCTTAGTTGGTAGAATGTTTGCCTGGAGTGCATGAAGCCACAGGTCTCATCTTTAGCAGCACATATATATGATATGATTGTGCATGCCTGTAATCACAGGATTTAGGAGGAAGGCAAGACGATCAGAAGTTCAAGGCCATTGTCTTAGAGTTTTTACTGCTGTGAAGAGACACTATGACCATGGCAGTTCTTATAAAGGAAAATATTTAACTGGGGCTGGCTTACAGCTCAGAGGTTTAGTCCACTGTCCTCTTGGCGGGAAGCATGGGTGCATACAGGCAGACATGGTGCTGGAGAAGGAGCTAAGAGTTCTACCTCTGATCAGCAGGCAGCAGCAAAAGAGAGTGAGTCACTAGATCTGGTTTGAGCTTCTGAAACCTCAAAACCCTCCCACAATGACACACTTCCTCCAACAAGGCTATCTCTTAATAGTGTCACTCCCTGTGAGCCTTTGGGAGCCTTTATAATTCAAACCACCATAGCCTCAGCTACATAGTGAGTTAAGTCTAGCCTGGGATATACGAGACCTTGTCAACAACAACAGCAGATTTTGCATGATGTTTGGGTTTGTGTGAACACCCTTAGAGCCCACTGACAACCTGGTCTTGGTCTTGATGCTTTTTATTGATATCCAATAAATCGTTTATACTCAAAGAATATAGTCAGGCTAGCGATGTATCCATGGTTAGGACACAAAAAGTTTTGAGGGCTTTCCTTCTCAAGCATAGAGTCAAACAACTAAAATAACTAAAGCTACAGTTAATTACGTAGAAATAACTTTCCTGTCATTCCTGAATTAAGGCAACTTCCTTGGAAGAAGGAATAAATAAATTCCAGATATCATGGCTGCAAATCCCATCCTTGACTAAGGATGTTCTGTGGGAACAATAGCCATTTGGGAGTCCTTTTCAGTGTGGCTGAGACTGTACTCTCTCCAGCACCGGAGCCTCTGAGACACAATTGTATATAGAATTGTGTGGCATCTTAAAGGCATTTTCTGTGTAGTTTTTTTTTTCTTTTTTTTTTTTTTTTAAATCACAGAACAGCAGAAGATGACCAGAACCAAAAATACTTTTCTTCACATTGTGAAGCAGACTTTCAAGCTTTTCCTCCATTCTTCAGCAAATGAAAAGCTAATGCCATGTAATCACAATTTCCTGGGATTCTGTAAAACCATTAAAGAGGCACATTGATGCCCTCTGAATGGAGAGGATTCAGCATGATTTGGATTGGCTCTGTTCTGGGGGTTCTTGACACTCATATGCTCAAATCAGACTTTTCAAAGGGTTCTTTTGTGTCCAAGACACCCAGCCGGTCTGATTTCAACCATGCATTTCCAGGGGAGTGCAGATGGCAATGGGGTGGAGTTGGGGGTAGGAAATGTCATTAAGGGCTGTATTAATTCAATCCATACTTCAAGCTTGACAATGATTAGACTTTCATTTTTCATATCAGTGTAAAGTGAAATGCTTTAAAGTTGTACTGTCACTGAAGGGCTCTCTTGCTTGTTTTAAATTTGGAGGGAAAACACCAACAGCCAAATACCAGTTAAATAGAGATTTAGCAGAAGCAAGGACAAGAAGCCTCTGGCAGTGTTAAATGATGATTAAAGGAGATAGAGATATAGCAGAAAGTATTTTGAAATTATGTTTATCTTTTTAGGTCACTGAGGGATCATCTTCACCACATTTTCAAAAGTATTTCTGAAGTGTGTGCTTGTAGGTAAAGTCTTTGCTTTTGTTTTTGAGACAGGCTAATCTACTCCAGGCTGGTTTTGAACTCACTATGTACCAAAAGATGACTTTGGACTTCTGATCCCCCTGCTTGTCTACTCTGGCTTACCTCCCCTCCCCCATCTCCCAAGTGATAGGGTTATAGACATGTGCTACCACGCCTGATTTATGTGGTGCTGGGGATTGAACCCAGAGTTTCGGTCATGCATTCGAAGCCATCGCCCTACCAACTGAGCTACTTTCTCACTCCTGTGTGTATAGTCTTTAAACATTTCACAAACAAAACTGTACTTAGTTTGTGTATGTGTGTTTGTGCATGCATGCTGATGTATGTGTGTGAGTGCAACAACACGTGTGTCACCATGTGTGGAGGTCAGAGGACAACTTCCAGGAGTTGGTTCTGTCCTTCCACTATGTGGGTCCTCCTGAGGATTGAACTCGGGTTGTCAGGGTTAGCTGCAGTCACCTTTACTCACAGAGCCTCCTCACCAGTCAACATATGTAGTCTTAAAGCAGTTTCCAAGAGCCTGGGCGATTTCCCCGGAAATAACTGCGTAGGAAAAAAAAAAAGAGAGATTTGTGTTGTACACTCAGATATAGTCAACAGCCAACATCTTTACTACCGATCACTGTGGATGGAGCACTGTTCCTGGGAAGTCCACACCATGCCAGTGTTTAAAGGCATGCAGTATTAAACAAAGTGCTTTGGACCTTGCCAAAAATTCTTGTCTCTTTCTATATAATGGCAGATGTGGTTTTAGTTCTCCAAAGAGGAGGAGGACTCATCCTTCAAAATAGAGACCAGGTCCTTGAGGCATTGAAGTAGCCAGGTGAGAGAGGTGGAGAGCTATAGTCTGGCTAGACTCTGGGCAAGCAGGAGTGGGACAAGTCACTCAGAAAAAGAAAAGCTTCATGACTGGATATGCTCTCCAGCCATGTCCGCAGACCGGGCTCATGGGACCCTCGTTTGTGGCATAGGATTCATTCTGAAATATGAGTTTGGTGAATCTTTTCTTCCTTCCTTCCTTTTTATTCTTTCTTTTAAACAGAATATCACTGTGTCATCCAGGCCAGAGAGGAAAGATTCTCCTACTTCAGCCTCTGGGATGCAGAGATTACAGGTGTGTGCTACCATGTCTGGTTTGATTTAAAATGATTTTCTTTTAATTTTGTTTTTGTTTTTTCTCCTTCCTTCCTCTCTCACTTCCTCCCTCCTTCCCTTCCTCCCTCCCTCCCTTTCTTCTCTCTCTTTCTTTCTTTCTTTCTTTCTTTCTTTCTTTCTTTCTTTCTTTCTTTCTTTCTTTCTTTCTTTCTTTCAGATAGGGCCTCTCTGTGTAGCCCTGACTGTCCTGTCTCTCTGTAGACCTGGCTAGCCTCAAACTCAGAGATCTGCCTGCCTCTGCCTCTCAAGTACTGGGATTAAGGGCATGCACCACCACTGCCTGGCTTAAGTTAAGTGATTTTCAATAAAGCTTTTGCAACTTTAACCAGGCCCATTTTCAAGGAACTCCTTTAAGGGGTTATATGTAGAAATGTGGAATGCATTCATATGAACACGAATAGGAACATTTGCCTCAAAGAGATGAAAGTAGACCTGTGGCTTCCCTGACTCGGGAAAGCTTTGCTGTGAACTAGATATACTACATGGATTTTCCAGCAAGCAGTGTGTGCTATTCTGAATGGGAAAAGCCAGATACTTGTATTTCGATTGCTCAGAATCCACTGTGGTTTTGTGAAAAAGAAAGCAAAGCAAAGAAGCTGAGAGCTGAGGTTTTTTTTGAAAACACACGAACTAATCCAACCCCACAGATGGGAGTGGGTCCCCAGCATTCCTTACTTGAGTGTCCTGGTGGAGAAGATAGTGGGAGACACAGAAAGGGTAGAGGGGATGTCTGCCATAGGTAAATTCCAACCTCTCAGAACACCGAAACAGCATAGCATGAGGGGCAGCCACGCCTCCAGGACAGATCCTCAGGACTCCTAATGTATTCTAAGCCTTATAAGCGAGCACGTTTAGCACAGAGTCAAGGGTGTGTATTCTGGATCCCAATTACCCAGGCTTAAATCCAGGGGTGTCATTTCCTAGTATGACAGTTTTTTGCTTTCCTCACGTACATAAGAGTGACAGCTGCCCAGCCTGTCTCATGGGAAAAGAGAAATGAATTTAGATGCCTGAAGTACTTCGTGCACATTCTGTATGATTACTCTGAAAACAGCATTCGGTATCCACGTATATTCCATTCCAGACCACGTACGGACTCTGTGAAAACGGAGGCTACATCAATGACTGTTACTGACCTATGGATTAGAGCCCATGCTCCCCCCAGCCACTACAGTCCAATGAGAATTTCCTGTGCAAAAATTAAGACCCTCCTACTAGAGGATGTTCCAGAATACCTGGAAGCACATTTGAAACATATATTAACACATATAAAATATGGAATTTACATCCTATGGACATCAGGATCAGCCAAAACCAAAACAAAAAATTCAGGTGATTGAAACATTTTTATGGGAATTGATGATTCTTGTCCACCAGGGGGCAGCCCTCTCATGGAAACCAAGAACCAACAGGTCAAGAATAAAGTCTGTCATCAAAAATATTTTTTCCGTTTTAAACTAAGTTCAATTTTGCTAAAACTTGTACTAGAACTACAACTGCAAACAAGAACTGTTCTTAACTTCTGTCAGATGGACAATTGAGAGAGAAGATGCTGACGGAAGCACTCATCTATAATCCAGCTTCAGAGCCAGGAAGATGAGCAAGGTTCCCAGGGGTATTCTATAAGGCCAGCTGAATCAGTACTGAAGTCACTGTTTAGAACAGGATTTAAATGCAAGAGAACTAATGACAATTAACAGCAGTATCAAGGCCTCAGCTAGGAAATACTCAACAAAGGGAGATTTTTGTCCTTGTTCTGTCCCTTTTAAAAAGTGGTAAAAATAGCAGTCACTGTAAAAACAAGAATGAGGAACTCAGAAAAATGCACCCTAAAGTTCATAATGGTTGTCCCACACTTTGTCAATCCTGAGGTCCTTTTTTGGTGGGGGGAGGGGGATGTTGAGACAGGGTTTTTCTATGTAGCTCTGGCTGTCCTGGAAGTCACTCTGTAGACCAGACTGGCCCCAAACTCACAGAAATTCATCTGCCTCTTCCTCCTGAGTGCTGGGATTAAAGGCATGTGCCACTACCACTCAGTGTCTGAAGTCTTTACAGCTAAATAAATGACCATGTTTCACAGGCTCTGGGTTGACATCTGGCCTGGGAAGAGATGTGCCCTATGGTAGTCAGAGTATAAATACCATACTTGGAGATAGAAAGAAATGAAGCTTTTTCAACTCTGAACACTTCCCCGGTTTAGGGGAATCACATTATGTGTGATTCCAGCAAGTGATTCCATTGTATTCCAGTATGGTGGATCACATTTTGTGTAGCAAAAACTAAGGGACAGCTGAATTCTGGTGTATTACATAAAATGCAACAACAGTATAGGAGAAAGGTCAAGGAACTTGGTGTTAAAAGAGCAAAATACAAATCTTACAGAATCTCTACTTTTCAGCTATGAGCCTTGGGCAACATGTGAGTAGGAGAGTTTTGCAAATCCATGAAGGACTAATAAGGAAGAAACAAATTCCAGCCAGATCTTCATGTTTTCCCATCACAGAGAGCATCCTCATATCACTTCATATGTTCATGGGGTTTTTTACCAATTACAAAACACTTTTCAAAGCACTGGTCTGCTCCTAACTCCTCCACAAATGGGATTTTGCAAGGCTTCCATAAGATAATCCACAGCACGTTTGGAGGGTTGCCTGCGTGTTAGAACATGCAGCTAACGAAGGATCATCAGTGTTGTAATCTGATCCTGTGTAGAGACTATCAGCGCCACATTGCTTTTTTCTTTTTTTTTTTTTTAGAATAAAAGCTCAAGGAAAATGAAGGGACTTGTTCAGAATCATACAACTGCAATGTCAGCAGTAACAACCTGAACTTCTGTGTGTTTTCCTCTCTTTGGTGCACATTCTAAAAACATTATTTACAGAGCCGTAAATAGCACCATATGGATGAGTTTGGGCTTTTTGTTTGCTTTTGTTTTCTGTTTCCTTTACAGGTAACAAAGCCAGAGCCAGGTTCGATAACCCACCATTGGCTTTCCAATTGGCTTTATGGTCTCGTTGACCCCAAGTACAGAACAAGGGGTTTGCTTGTTTTTAGTTTGTCTTTTTTGTTTGTTCATTTGTTTTGAGCCAGGCTTTCTTGTTGCCCAGGTGGGTCCAAACTCACTTGAACCCCTGATCTTTCTAATTCCATCTTCCAAGGCAAGAGCTGCCACACTGGGACCAGGACAGTGTGGGTTAGTCTTCACTGACTACAATAATGTCATGGGAAAGTTTTTTTTTTTGGTGAGTACTGAGAGGGGACTACCCTCCACCCTACTCCAACCAGTCCTAATCAAGTGAGGTTCCCTTCTTCTTTGATGTGAGTATGAGTGACCCTGAAACCCATCCCCAGTCCTCCTGTCTCCCATCTCTGAATGCAGGAGCCCTTGTGCTGGTGGTCCCAGGAAGGCTGGCACAGTCACTATTGGGCACCTGTATAGAAAAATTAAACTTTAAAACAAAAGATACTCAAAGAGGTACATTTCCAAGAAAATGTGTAGAGCTTGGGAAATGTGCCGGCTAGTCTTCTATCAACTTGACACACGCTAGAACTCTAACTGCTAGAGTCATCTGAAAGAGGGAACCTCAACTGAGAAAATGCCTCCACAAGATCCAGCTGGAAGGACTTTTATTAATTAGTGATTGGTGAAGGAGGGCCCAGTCCATTATGGGTGGAGCTATCCCTGTGCTGGTGGGCTGGTGGTTCTATAAGAAAACAAACTGAACAACCCAAGGGAAGCAAGCCAGTAAGCAGCACCCCTCCATGTCCTCTGCATCAGCTCTAGCCTCCAGGCTCCAGGCTTCTGCCCGGTTTGAGTTCCTGTCCTGGCTTCCTTCAGTGATGGATTACAATGTGGAAGTATAAGCCCAGCAAACCCATTCCTCCCCAACTTGCTTTTTGGTCATAGTATTTTGCTGCAGCA